>JANHZU010009833.1:42558-55826 GCA_032468055.1 Acrochordus granulatus | reverse complement strand
GAGAGAGGAGAGCTCTGTTGGGAGATTTCCCACATGAGCTGATTGCGCGGTGCTCATTGCGATCAGGAACGTAGGCAGAATGCGTGTGTGCACGCTGCCGCCCATAAGGCAATGGAGTAAACTGCACGAGAAAAGAGTTGGTAGAGTGCTGTGTTAGCAGAACTCTCGCACGGGGTTGCTGTCTGCAACAATGGAGTAAAGCACGAGGTAAGAGTCGGAAGAACTCTTGTGCAGAGTTGCCTAAATGGGAAACACAAAGCACGCTTACTGATGACGTGCAAGGTTTGACATGAAGTTTCCTCATCTCGTGAGTCGCGGCTCATCTAGCGAAATATTTTTTGATTAAATTTTTTGCTCGTCCTGAGAGTTTCTCGTCTTGTGAGGTACCACTGTATGTATATTAAGGAATGTATATTCTCATTAATCCAGATCATGTCTTGTAGCAAAATTGCAAAAAGTTTTTGTAAACTTTCTTAAAAAGGCAACTGGACTTTTATTATTATATGTTACAGGGAAATGTTTCAAATTCTATCCAGGAGTCCTTCTCAATGAAAAGGAAAAAAATGGTAAAGAATATATACATTTCTCAAAAGGGATCAGGAAACAGTGAAACAGGATGTGCTTATATAACACGCTAAAACAGAGGTGAGTAGTAAAGATTTTGAGAGAAGATAGCATGGAATATTCATTTTTCACAGCAGCTGGATTGGTAATCTGGTTTTTAACTTTAATCCTAAAATCTAAGAATGCCAATTCTGTATTGGGATTGTTTTGTCCAAATGTGAATTACTTCATACCTGTTAACCCTGAACAGAATTGTTAATATTTAATTCCTCAGTTCATAAAGATCTTTCTATAGCTACAAGTTAATTGATATAGTCCATGCCACATCGTCAATAATATAGTCAATATTTTCATTATTTGAAATATGTATATAAATTTAATAAATAATAGTAATATTTCACCTTTTGACTACTAAGCTTGCTCAGACATCTTTGGTGACAGATGTTTCTCAAAGTCAAGTCTGCATTATCAAAATCAAGTATTTATTATACAACAATAATAAACACTGTTTACTGCGTTCATGTTTTTGATCACTCTTAAATATCAAATCCTTTGCATAATATTGATTCTTAATAAGAATATCCTCCATTTAGGGATTTGATAATTTTCTCTTTAAGAATATTTTCCATTACTATATCCCTGCAATTTTCTGGATCCTTTCTGAAAAAAAATAAATTCCAAACTTTCAGTTTTCCCTCAGTGGAGTACATTTTAGGAGCATATATTGTTTGCTAATTGTACAGTTAAACCTAATTTTCATCAGCACCATTTGCCAAGCAAAATTATTCACATTCTCTTGCTGGATATCTCAATTCAGGCACACATATCTTGGTCTACACTGATGAGATGACAGATAGAAACAACTCATTCAAGTTATTTGGCATTCTTTATAACCAGTTGTTATCCAACTGACCCCATTGCTTCTGTAGCCAGTTTCTTACATGTGGTGTTCAGATCATTTACGTTTTTTAATTGCTGGTCTTGAGGTTACTTGTGATACATTTCTCAAAATTCTTCCCATTGCTTATTCCTTGAACTCCACCAACTTGGCTCAGCAAGTTCTCCATACATGTCCATTTCATTTATTTGGGCCCTTTTTCTGTCCAATAGACATCAAAAGCACTTTTCCCCATGGAGGGCTCCCCAGTTCCAGAGTTTAGTTTAAAAGCTCTTTAGCTACTGGTTGTGTAAAGGATGAACTGCTATCTTAATAATGGGTGTAGAAACAATGACTGATTCCTCTGTAATCTTCCCAAAATGTCCTGTTTCCAAGTTTTTCTTGGGAAAGCCCATTTTTGCTCTCCAAAACGATGTAGATGATTGTGTTCACTCTGAACAGATGCACATTCACACAGCCTGAACTTTGCCTTGCAAAGTTTATGAGATTATTTACTATTAGTTATGATGAGTGTAATTGTGAAGTGATGCACTATGGGGAATGTTCCTGCTCACTCACACCCTCTTCCAGAAGACTCCATTCCACCTCTGCCATCCAATTCTCTCTAGCCATTACTGCTTTGTTACTCCTGAACGTATTAGGCCTTATTAAAATTTTTATAGTCCTTTATTGTTCCTATTCCAATGATGTGTTTGATTGAATGATTCATTTGGGACTTGGGCTTTAAAAAATTGATTAAAATCCATACCAAAGCTAGGATTTCATAAGAAGCTGAGGGCAATCTTTACAAATGCTTTTACAAGCATTTTTGCCACAAAGCCATTAGTGAGAGAGCATGAGAGCGCAAAATCTAAATGGTGAGTCAAGATACGTGATTCAAATGTCCCCTGCCAAGAGGCGTCTCTAGATGACTATAGGGAGCTACTTTTTCTCTGATGCCATCAGTAATATGGGTAGGATATTGATCTAATTTACTTGGTGTAATACAACTGAGATGATGTATGAGAAATGCTTTGAAATTCTTACTCAGGAACAGCAAGAGGTAATGGGATGTGTTTTGTCTATTAAGGAAATCCAAGCTTGGAAAGCTCCCTGTCTGTGGCTGAACTGCAAAGCAGCAGCAAGAGACTGATCAAACGGATCACCTTTACATTGGTAGGGTTGTCTGTATGCTCACCCTACAAGAGGCTACCTATAAATGGGACAGTTCCCCATTCAGCAAAATGAAGGAGAAATTTTATGATACAGTTTGCAAAGAAGTATAGGAGGATGGAGCCCAGTGGCTTCAGTTCCATTGGAGGGGAGAGGAAAGTGAGTAGATTTGGGATCTTTATGTCAGAGGACAATTTCAAGGACATAAGAAAGTTGAAGAGGGAGTTTAGCTTGGAATCATTATGTAAACATAAAAGGGCCATATCTGACCATGCCCCCTAATGTCTTGAGGCTTATCTAGTCTTTCTCAGGCTGAGAAAATTCTTGTGGAACAGGCATATTGCAATAAAGTGATTAGATTTGAACTCTACATGTGTGAGTATGTTGCTTCACTGAAGTAGAATGTCCTGATGACAGTTTGGAAACAGAAGAGAAATGGCTGTGACCAACACTTTTTATGTAGACAACCTCAAAAGACTTTCCCTAAAAGCTCAAAGAAAACGTTGCAAAAACCTTCACATGCTACAAAGTAAGTTTTACTACAAAGTAAGTAACTTTTGTTGCGATGCAATTACCCTGGACGAGTGAGAGTCTTCACAGACATGCTACAAAGTAAGGTATTGTTTAAATAATTCACTCTATTTTATTTTCCTTTAAAATAGCTTAAACTTTATGCTACAGACTTGTTTCAAAAAACAAAACCAAAAAACCCCCCAGAAAATCTCATCTTGTTCATATGCATATATTTATATGCATATATATGCACATATATATGCATGTATGTATACACATATATTCACAATTGAATATATATATTCAATATACACATATATATATATATATATTCAGTATTATTCTCTATTTTTTTCTCCAAAGACTATTAAATATTACATGGAGAGAAGAATGTGTGTTAAAAAGAACTTTTTGTGTGTTTTTGTCTTTTTAAACTCAGCAGTTACACAAATGAATTCTAGCTTTTCTCCCATCTTCCTTATGGAAGGTGTGAACAGAGCTGTTAAAACCAAGCCTGTCAAGAAAATTAGAAGCCCAACAGCCTGATGTGCAGCATGCCAAATGCTTATAGTAAAATCGTTTTTTGCAGCCCAAAATGCCAACTTTACTAAAGGTTCAGATGACAACAAACCCAAAGTGGGCACACTTGGCAGGCATGTGGTAAAATTATCAAGTGCATTGAATCTTAACCATACAATGGCTACAATCTCACTTTTCAACAGAGCAAAAGACAAATCAAGACAGGATGTTCTGCCAAAATAAAATAAAAATAGCAAAAATAAAAATCAAACTCCACATCCTTTAGCTATCCAGTGATTGTATTTTTCTTTCTTCATGCTCTTTCTTTTTAAAATCCTCCAAGAGAGAAAAAAATGTAGTGTTTTTAATAATAAAAGAGGAAAACCTGGTTACCAAACTTAAAACCTCATGATTCCTTTAGAACAAACACAGTGCACAATTGGAAGAAGTTTGGTTAGAATGCAATCAAATGTTTATATATACATGGAAGTCACAGCAAATACAAACTAAAAAATAGCTTTTTTTCCTCTTCATTTTAAAAGGACAATCCACCAGTATGCTCCTTTGATGCTTCTGATACTGGCCAACACGAAGAGACTAAATACTGGATTTAATCAATCAGTAGATCAGTTAGAGCTATAGCTTTCCTTACCAAACAAAAACCCCACCTTTCCTGGGTTTGGGGGAAAAAAAAACTTGATTAAGAGTAGCACAAAGCAGCTGCTGTAGGCCAAATTTCACCTGCTCTCATTTTCATAGGCACCTTCATCAGATCTGCTTTCCCCAGTATGCAAATTCATGTTGTTTGAGTGGCAAAACTGAAAGTGTGCAAGTGGACAGAACTGTAATTCTGTAGATCTCCTTCTCTGGGGTGACCTTCTCTTTAGCCATGGTGACAGTCAAATGGGAAAGAACCAAGTGCTCATTATAACCATACTGCCTCACACATACCTTACACTATTATGGGATAGCCCCTAGCTAGGGAGTGAGAAATGTCTTCATATGAAAATTAGGAGACTGCTTCCTGGTAAGACTAGCATTTGAGAGAAAAAGAAGAGCGGCTCTTTGGCTTGGAAGCACCTGATCTGCACACACTGCTGGTTGCCTTAAGAACCACAGGATAAAAGATGAGCTTGAACAACAAGAAGTCATTCAGATGTTGTGCCATTAGTGTGGGTTATGAGAACTGTGCTTGAGCAACATCTGGACAGCAGCATGCTGGCATCCCTGGTGAAGGCCAAGATTTCTTGACTGGTGGACATAAACATCCTACTGCCCAAATTTCACAAGGTGCCAATGCCTGCTTAAGGAAAGAGATACTCTTCTTTAAGTCAAGAGATGCAGTATTGCAATTTTTTCCCAATAATTTACTTTTAGGAATTACTTTACATCTTGAAATCAATTTGAGAGGGGGGAATTCTAGTGCAGCGAGTTTTATTCACTTGGTTAGGAGCTTGGTTTTTTCTCTCTCTCTCTCTGTGTATGTGTGTTTGGGTATGGTTAGCATGGCAGTGCATTCAGAGGAACAATTCTTCCACTCACAATCACAACAGGATTGTTGAAGCAATAAAGGCCACCTCAAGATCAGAAGCCAACAGTTCTAACAGCCCCAATATTATGACTGCTCTATAAGCAACCAGGAAGACTGGAACCTATTGCTTCTGTAGCAAGAGGTCCTTCAGTCATCTCTAGTTGTCAAGCAAGTACAAATCCACTTCGTGTTAAACATGGACAGATACAACTTTCAATTTGTAAGTGGTTGGTTGTTCGTTTGTCCTTTTCAGGATGAATGAATCTCTGGATTTCTTCTTCCAGCAGCTTTCACCCACCCATTTGGCTCAAACTGATTCTAACACAAGTAACAGAATTTTTAACTAAACTGCTTTGTGCAAATTTACATTTAAAACACTGGATCTACCTGGGGATACATGTTTTAGCTCATGCTTCTGAAAGCAGGAGACAAGACAGTCTAAGATTTTTTTTTGATTTTTCATCTGAGCAAGTGTAGGACTGTTCCTCTTACAATTCTTTACCAGGCTAAGCTTGCAAGGAAATCCTTCCTGAATTGTGAGCCTCACCATTCCTAGAGGGGTGGATGCAGAGAAGAGAGAAAGCTCCCTTTAAGCTACTATTCTTAGTACATGCAAAGGTTTGGTCCACTGACCATCACTTGCTCTCCCCCAGGAAAGGCCAGTTCCTGAGGACATTTCATGTAAGTGAAATCACTCCACAAATCTCTTGGTCATGCACACAAGCTCAATTCAGGGAGTTTTAGGGATCAAGGATGTTATGTTCATGTATTACTAAGGCATTTCCTGACACCTGCAAACATGTAAGACCAGCTTGCCCAATGGCACCAGCTCTTAGGTACAAAATGAGCCTCCATTCCAGGAGAGGTTCTAAAAGCAGGTAGCATCATTCTTAATTGGTAGTGAAATCCAGCACAATTTAAACAAGAACTCAGAAGAAGATCCCAGAATTGAAGGGACTTGAGTAAAATTAAAGTGATGTTTCTCATGCTACACTTTAAAAGCAAATGTATACAAATAGGCTGCAGGTCATCTCCAAAGGGGTGTTGAAACACACCTTCCTTCTGATTATCTGTTTGTGTAACTGACTCATCCAGCAAAATCTTTTTGAGAAAACATTCAGATAAATACAGGCAAAGCAGTGCTGGGTGTTCCTGAATTGGGGCCATGGCAAGGCACACTTTATTTTTATTCAGATGTGCTATGCATGCAGGGTTTGGAGACTTCCCTTTTCTTCACCTTGGGCTCCAATTTACAGACAGCTACCCTGAGAAGGAATAGAGCTGAGCTCCCTCTGGTCATGGAAGATAAAAATTTTTGGAAGAGGAGTTTGTCCTCACTGCTAAATCCCACTTATGTTTCTCAGCAAGAGCAGAACAGGAAGCAAGTGACTTTTTAATGGCTTCTTTCACCCTTTTGCGTGAAGGCCAATCTAGCTCCTCTAGTTCTCACATCCTACATTCATGTATCTACAACCCACCGATACAGGACTATGGCTACAGCCCTGATCGTTCAAGTTGTCTCTGAAAAGTACACCTGAGATCAGAAAGGAGGTACTGATGCCTTTGTTCCTTGTGCTTGTTTTTCAAAAGAAAAAGGCAGTAACAAGACAAGCCAAATGACCAGAGGAATACAGTAGTTCAGGGGCAAAATGATAATAAAATGCACTATTCTAAAACTCAGATGAGTTTTTTTAGATGAGCAAACAGATCTGAGCCACGGGGGAGACCCATGTGCAACTCAGAATTATCTTCTGAATTTTAAACGAAGCTGCTCCATGTACATGGCTGGCCTTTTGTGATTGAGCCTTGGTCCTGCTATAATCAAATCCATTTGCCACCTGGAGGCCCCTGGTCCTGACTCGTTGCTTGTAAGCTTCCCCGATTATGCTACAATGAGGATTATCAGAACCAGGATCCTGTCAAGCCAGCAGTGTGTTTTAATGCTTACACTGCAAGAAAGGAAGGAAATGAAGCCCCCAATGTACTAGCAACATCTGCTTTAGTGGTGAATTTAAATAACTGTATAGCTCTCTCTACAGGGTGGGGCTGAGAAGATATTGTGGCTCCCTTCAACAAGCACTCTGATTGAAAGACACAGAGTTAAAAAACTTGGAAGCTGTCTCTGAAGTTCAGTGTGCTATGTTTTACACAAAAGGAAAGCTCCCTTTGATTAGGAAAGTGTCGTTATTTCAAGGTAAATTCTGAAATGACATTGCAGTTCTAATGGGGGAAAGGGGGTCAGAGGCAAAGGAGGAAACTCTCCAAGGGAGTCTGACTTCCAGAACAGGAGGAGCAGACGCTTTGGACACCAAGGCAATATCCAGAAACTTCTCAGCCACAAAAGGGAAAGGACTAAATAACTAAAAACACAGTAAAGTTACTGCATTACAGTAAGTATTTCCGTCGGCTGTCCTCATCGACGGTGAGATCTACCACTTCAGGTGGCGAAGACCAATTCTGCGGAGAGGCCACCCCTGTCCATGTTTCTGATTGCCGGGTGCACGGCAGACCTGAGCCATGTTTCCGGGAAGACACACTCTGAATCACTCCTCCCCGAGGATGGGCATATCTGGGATAAAAGCAAAGGAGGAATCAGTCTTGAACCTGCCTGATGGCTTTGTCGTATGAATGCAGGTTATGGCTCACTCACAGGCAGTGCTACTTCAACAAGAGCCATCTGTAATACACATCCAAGCAGGAAGAGAGTGGCAGCCATGCTAAGGAAAGCAATGGCTTGTTTTGGTTAAACAGTCAACCCAATCCCCCTGTGTTATGTTCTGGGGTGAAACTTGTCATTTCCAAAAGACAAGCTGGCCGACAAGACTGGAAGTCCCCAGATGCGAAGGCTAGATCAAACAATAAGGGAGGCAGATATGAACATGACATGAGCCAACAGCCATCACAGAGCAATTGCTTGAATGAGTCTCTGAATTTATGCAGTCATATGATTTTCATTCATTATTATCACACGAACTAATACAACAGTCCATTCAAAGCTAATGTTATAATCTTCACATTACAGGGGAGAGGGAGATGGATTTTAGGAAGAGAGGACAGTGACTAAACCAAAAGTTTATGGGTTTTACACAAAGTCTCAGGAACTGAGAGAGACATGGAAAACATTGGATCACTGTAAGGATATTTACAGAGATGATGTTCAGGGATTTTCCCAAAGTACTGTATTAACAATAAAGAAGGCATAATTCTGTCAACATCTTCAAGACTGTAGAGTATCACTAACAGAAAAGGACATATGAGATCAATGCACAGATTTCATATTTCATGCAATGATCTCCCAAGTTCATTAAATTAGAAGTAGCTCAGCAACAACAATTGAGTCCAATAGGACCACTCCATTTCTTAGTTCAAATCAATAATATACACATACATACACATAACTTAAGGCATGACTTCACCCTCTTCGAGCCTCTTCCTTTTTATAATAAACGCAGTCCTTGACTTATGACCATTCACTAATGTCTGTTCAAAGTTACAACAGTGCTGAAAAAGGGACTAATGACTGGTCCATGCACTTCTGACCATTGCATGTCCCTGCAGCCATATGATCAAAATCGGAGCCCTTGGCAATAGACAGATGTTTATGATGGTTGCAACACCCTGAGGTCACATGAACACAATGTGACTGTCACAAGGGGCTCCCTCAAGCAAAGTCAACGGGGGAGCTAGATTCACTTAATGACCATGTGAATCAACAATAGCAGCAAAAAAGTCATAAAATCAAGTGTGACTTACTTACTGACTGCACTGCTTAGCAATTGAAGTTTTGGTCTCAATTGTAGTAAATCAAGGACTACCTGTATTTTCAACTATTTGCCTTTATCCCTTTCTGTTAGCTTTTGAAGCTTGTTTTAACACCTGAGAAAAGCTTCTGTTTCCTCATTCCCTGGAATTCCTTGAGTTTAAATGTTAAGGTTGAGATTGCTGGCAGGTCACTCAATCAGGATTCTCTACATCCTATGAAAGGGCCAGAATACCCTGCAGCATTACCAAAGGGTTGCCCATCTAGGCTGAACAACTGCATCTGATTCAGACCGGTCCCCTCAAGAAAGACAGTACTTGTGTGGGGAGAGAGATCCTGCTATGTTAATCCTTAATGGTAAAAACCTGGTATGGGAAAAATGAACACAATTCTGCTAGTTTGGCTTTAATTGAAAACCAAGGAATAGTTTATCTCGGCACCTGTGTTCACGGAGTTCTTCACTTTTGTTGCTGGCCTTTCCTTTTGGTAGCTCACTTGTTTTCTCTGCCTTCATCTCACTTCTCCCTATGACTGGAATTCTCTGTCCCCCCGCTGCTTGAGAGACTTCATTCCTGTTTCAAAAAAGGATCTCTTTACTTCTTGCACTCCTCCCCTTTAGGGTTACTCTGCTTTGACTTGCGGTAAAATTAGGTTGAAGCAGCTTGCCACAATCATCATGAACTTTTATACATTCTCTACATTTTGCTGCAGAATTACATGTTTTAAAAATGCTATGTTTATACATTTGAAATTAATATGAAAAGTAAGAAGCCATCTGCAAGCAACAAAAACTTAATCCAAAGAGACTGCATTTTGAAAACTTATTCTGGCTATTTAATTACAATCAAAGTTAAAAACCAGAAGCAAACAGAAAAACTTAATGAGCACCTTGCATGCTCCTGAACCCCCACAATCTCCACTTCACTATCAGACGAGGCAACATTAATTTCTTCATTGACCTGGGCGTGGCTAGTGGGAAGTTTATTGCTTGCCAGGAATTCAGCATCCAAGTGATCTGCAGGACAGAAAGCAAAAGGTATCACCCAGCAAAAAACTCAGCAGTTAGAACAGCTTTACCCCTCAGGTAAATCAAATGCCCTGTTTATCACAGAACAGCTGCAGACCCCAAGCTGTAGTTTTAAAACAGTAAAAATAATATTCCTCAGAAAGGTACTATATCCCAACTTTTATCTCATCATCATCACTACTACCACCACCATTATATTTTTATTCTGCTTTTTTATATATTTATCAAGGCAGCAAACATAACTAATATAGATAGTCCTCAGGTTATGAAAGAAATTGGGATTGTAATTGCCATCACTAAGCAATGCAGTTTAAAGTACAATATCATATGACTATCTCACTTAGCAACAACAATCCCAGCTGCTGTCATAATCCCAAGACATGTGAGTCATTAAGTGGGAAGCGGCAGGACAGTCCCAGGTAAGGAGTGAATGGAGATTTATTTCAGAAACTGAACAATGAAACCTCTAAAAGTACAATTCTGTGTGTTTGGGTCTCCAGACAATAGAGAACAGCAGACTGATGGTGCTGTCTGAAAAACACAGCAGCAGACAAATAGCATGTGGTAAGTACATGTTATTTGTAAAAAAATAAAGGCAGGATACAAATAAATAAAAAAATTAAAAAGTACATTCATGTACCACGAGCAAGTCTTAAAAATAATTTTCTACAAGATAGAATTATGTTTTAACAACATTTCTGTATCCAATATGGTGCTAATAGAACAGTGTCAGATTGTATTATATTTTGAAAATAAGATATTTATTCCACTTCTCTTTGGCTGATGTGAAAGTCATAGTCTCAAAAATACAGCTCAGAGCAGCAGTAGTATCAGCATTAATTTAAATAAATTCCCAGCCTGTTTTTTCTACTTTGTACATATTGTGGCTTACAAATAAAATTAAATTATCAATTGTTAAATTATCAATTTAAAACAAATTGTCTCCTGAAAATATAGTTTTCTTCTAAATCAGCTACATTGATGAGTCTCACCAATGATAAAGTTCCAAAGTGTTAGAAACAAGGCAGTATTATATTTGACAGAAATAATGAGCTTCATTGCTGGATCTTAATATAATAAGAAAGTAAGATATAGCACAGATTTATAAAACAATGCTGCAACAATCCATTTCTGAGTTTGGCAGTATATAAATTTAACAAACAAACCCATACGCCACAGCAGTTGGGATGAACTGAAATTTCCAAATAGTTCTCACAATAGTTTTGTGGGAGGCCCACAAAAACCTGGTTCACACATTGTGTTACATGCTTAATTTTGGTTTGTTCAATCATCCCAAATAGGCTGGCTTTATATAACATACTAAGTGTAAACCATGGTTTACAAGCTACAATGGCGAAATCAAGCAAAGACAGCAAACATGTTATGGCTAAACATATGTCTGAACCCAATCACAACAATGCTCTGCAAGAGTCAACTCAATAAATTGAAGAATTTGGATTACAATGGTCAAATCTCTGTTTTGATCCCAATCTCTTTGGGATTTTTTAGTAACTCCCCATGCTCCACCCCCAGTATTAATAATATTTGATCCTAATTTTTTTAGATCTATGTAAGAAATTAGAATTGTCCTATGTGATAAATAATGATTTGCAGGACATCTGGACAATTAAGGAAAGGTTTTGGTTATAGACATTGTGATTAAACAGAATTCTAGCTGCCAGTTTAAAAAAAAATATCCATTCCTGCTAAATATCTTTGACTCTTCTTTGCCGAATGTAAACACTACTAGTTTGATAAGATCTGTAGGGAATATATTTGTTCAGCTTACTGGTTAATAGAGGCCTAATTGAAGAATTGCTGACAGTGGTATATTCTACTATAAGAACAGTGTAGGATGATCTGTGATTTATTATCTTTTTTACTCTTGGACACACCAGGGCACTTATAATATCCAATTTCTTTATGAATATTCAACTGCAAAATCATCCTCCCTTGATATGTCATCTTAGTCTCAAAAATCATCTTGATGAACTCATAGAATCTATGACTTTAACAGGAGACATGATACCAAGAGCAGTAGCATCCAACTTCAGGCCCACCTGGCAGGCAAAATGGAAAACATTTATGCATGCATTCAAGGAATGTCAAAGGCAGGGATCCCTTGCCAGAACAAAGACAAAATAAATAGCACAACCAAAGGAAGGACTGTGGTGGGCCAACATTTAGCAACAACTTTTACCTTCTTCTCTGCAACATGGCTTGACTTATGGCAACTGATAGTTGAAGAGATACAGATAAACATGCAAATCTACAACCTCACCAAGAGTAACAGTGCATTTTTAGAACATGAAGATTTGTGCTGTCCTCTCTTGCCTCTTATCAGTAAGTAGCTAATGATAAAACTTGAACTGATTTGATTACAAGAGTCACTATATTAAATACATGCTTGGAGCCTCTTTCCTAGTCTCTCTCTTACATTCACACATATATGAGCACTACCCTATAAAATTACTTCAGGGATGGGTTTTTGTTCATGATACGGTTGTCCCATTCATTTGTGCCTCTCATCTGTTGCAGAGGAAAATCACTGATTAAGAAAGCTCAATATAATAGGTCCAGCCTAACCTGACTCAAGGGCATTCTTACTTTTTAAAATAATCTTCATATTTCCTGTTATTGCAATTTTGCAATGGCTGCATGGACAAGTATGTCTATACAAGCATATGTACAGAAGTACATGTCCAGATAGGCCTAGGGGAGCTCAGTGCCCTTCAGATGAGGGAAGAAACATTATGTCCTCTCTCATGAATACTCAGCTAAGAGACTGAAGAAAACATGTTCAATGTTTGGACTGGGGGTGCAGAGCCTGAGGCCCAAAGCTACCCATGGCTCCTTGAAGCCTGAAGTGTATAGCCTGGAAGTCTCCCAAACATTTCTGCCAGACTGTAACTTTTTAACAAAGTTAACCAAAGGGATGATTAAGTATAGACAAAGACCATATTAACTATATTCTGTCAATTTAATTATTTAATTAAACTTAGATCCAAATATAACTTTTGTTATATTCCCTCGAATTCTTCTTACTTTTGAATTATGGATGCCATTCTGAGGCCATAGCCTTCAGCCTTCAACAGGTGGAATGTCCTAGTCATGTTGTATGACTCCTACTTTCTGGGCCTGGTTTAAAATCCAAATGGGATCAGTGAAGGGGAGGAGTGAATCTGAAAGTGTGACACTGATGAATCAGTTTACTTCAGGCAGGTGATGTGTTTCTGTATACTGTAGGTATTAGTAGGGAAACTAGGTTGGGTCCATGAGATTCCATATAGAAAGAGAAGTAAAC
>JANHZU010009833.1:23928-37660 GCA_032468055.1 Acrochordus granulatus | reverse complement strand
TCACAACTATTTCATGTTAGCATCAATCAAAATAGAAAATGGATTCTTGATCCAATAATCATGCTGAATGTCAAAATTATGGAACTATAATAAATTTGCAAGTTTAAACTTTTAAGTAGCTGGGGATCACAGGACTCTGAACCATCATCTCAGAAAGATCTTTTGCTCTGTACTATACTCAGCACATTGTTTCTTCCAAAGAACATGAAAGCAGGAGTGTGTTGTCAGGACCAGACAATAAATCAGTAGCTAAATCCAGGTACTGAATTAAGCCATTTTTTTCTTGCTTGCTTGCTTTCTTTTTTGATTTAGTAATTTATGTAGGTTCAGCCATTGTCATTATAAACTGCAATTTATGGCTTACTATATCATTTGACTCCAACAAAATGTGTTTTAAATGATCAAGCATAATTAAAAAAACCATAGGTCATCTTATTTTGGGATTACAACAGTGTGTTCATCCCAGCTACTTAAGTTTATAAAACATATTTATAGCTTAGTTTGACGTATGATTCCAACCACTGGCTTAATATATAAATTACATCATAGTTTACCAAGTAAAACAATGGGATTCATTCATACATTGCATTAAGCCATAAACCATAGCTTATAAACCATAATGTAAAGATTCATGCCATAATACAAAGCCAAAATTACCCTGAATTGCAATTTAGAGTGATGTGTGACCAGTCACTATAACTCACTAGCAAATCACAGTTAAAGCAATTAATGGTTAGATGAAATATGAGAACCAAGGCAATATGGAAAATATTTTTCATGCTAACGTGGTAAGATCTGGCTGTCAACTCTTTTTGGGCTCTCAGTTTTCTCACTAGATTACTGCTGCTCCCAATTAACCATAAACCAGACTTGCTTCCTAGTAGGTCCCATCTCTAACAGGACAGAGCAATTGGTAATTAAATGAATCACATAGGATGTTCTTTTCCAGTTACTTAACTCCCCCTGGCTGGGTTCACACAAAATAATAATGACAAACACACTACATTTGGGTATGAACCGAGTGAATGAAATAATCTTCTTAGGCTTCTACAAATCAAGCTGGCCCTGTTACCTAAGTAGAATCTCCATGCTGTCTTGACTTTAACTTACAGGACAATCTTATATTTACTCAAAAGTAAGCTGCTACTGAATTCAGGGGAGTATAATATCTACATAAATACAAATGTGGGCATTTTTTGACATCCTCACATTGTAAAAGTTGCTACAGGGTTTTGTATTATCCTCACATTGTAAAAGCTGCTGCAGGGTTTGCTAATGTCAGAAGAGATAAGAGACAACAAGAAGAAAAGTCTGGATGTGACTCCTTCCAAATATTTTATCATTTTGTGAGGAGTGGGGCAGGGGATGGTTTCAGAAGGATCTGCATCCAGGTCTTCTCTCTCTCATGGTCTTGATCTTCTGAGGCTACCTTAAGGGAAAGATATGAAACAGCTCCCACAAAAAAGCACAAAGAAGAATTTGCAGTAGATTAAGGAGAAGAGAATAAATTTACGAGTAAACTGGTTGAACGTGGCATTAACTGCAATACTATTTGGGTATTGTCAATATAAACCCAAAATCTTTCCCACATTATCATTCACAGTTCAATATTTGCCACATTTAATCAGTACAGACCCTGAGTGTTTAAGGCATCAGATTCACCTCAGTAACTGTTCTGAAAGTAGAAAAAATGACTGTATACAAAATATACATTCCTTTAGAAATAAGACTTCAAGTTATTCAGAGCCAAACTTACAAGCTACTTGTTTGTTCCTAATTCATCACTTGGACATGTTCTTCTTGCTGTGTCCCATTACTTATTGTATTTTTCATGCTTGCAAAATTTCAGAGACAAAAAGATGAAAAGACCAATAAAAATGATTACTTGCTGACAGCACTCCAAAGAATAGTTACTTCATATAATACCCAGCATCTGGCAGATGAGACACTCAAGAGTCAGATTTTAGATTGCTAATGCACTGTAGGAATGACAATTTACTATGAAGACATTCTGTTGTTTTCTTGTATCTACTTGTATATTTGTATTAGGTTTTATACTTCTGAAATTGTTAAATACTAAATAATCAAGTTTCTATTCTGTTAGATTGCTAATGCAATTAACTGATACTTTTTGAAATAAAGATATAGTTATAGCTGTCTCAGCTTCTCTGCCCCCCAGAGCACTTTTAGGAAAAAGCTTCTGCCTCAAATATGATTGATTATAACCATGGCTATTATGACCTCAAAAACAGTAAAAAACATTGCTTGTTTTATACTCAAACCTAAACTCATTAACCATAGCAAGTTAATGGACATGACCTTTCCCTATAACCATTAAATGTATACTTTTCACTGCTTACTCTTGCTAAATAATTATTCAAGAGAAAACACCACCCTTACCCTTGACTCACATTGCAGACTGTCCATTGAATATCTTTGTACAGCAGCATTTTAACTAAATCCACTCTGCTAGTATCAACAGCAACATAGGAATACTTCAGAAAACTTATGGACAAGTGTGATCTGTAAAACACTTTTACATTTTATTATTATTTTTTGTGGTGATTTTTATAGGATAAGAGTCAAAATGATTATGTCAAGAGGTTTCATATATTAGTTAGTTTAGAATCCAATCAGAAATGATACATTGTGAAAAAGTCTACCAATAAACTATATGTAATTTTGTAGACTCCTGTAATGTTTCAGAACATGACTAAGGCAAGAAAATGATATTAAACCAAGGACTCTGCATGCTTGGGAAAACCTATATAGCTGGAAGCCGCTTTTGAACATAATCCTACCTAATTCTTACCTGTGTCTCAAGAGCAAAAGGAAACAACCACAATACAATAAACACCATATCATCTTAATTTGTAAAAGAAAGGCAAATTTATATTTTATTCAAGGCAAACAAAAACAAAAACCAACCTGTCAAGACATTAAAAAGATTCTCTACTGTTTAAAATCAGTCCAGATAAATGTACATGTTTTTAAGGTTAGGAAAGTATAAAAATCACATCCATATCAATATGATACATGGAGAACTATTAACACCAAACTTATTTTAGAAACCATTCACCTTTTGATTTACGTATTATTTTCTGCGTAGCCTTCTGAAGAGATACCCTCACAATGCAGCTTTTAAAAAGCTGCTTTATTTCTCCTAAGACAAGTTATGTAGAAGAGAGGGTTGGAAACAGATTTACGTATTTTTAAATTGCTTTTCTTTGAAAACATTCACAGTTAAATTAACAAAATGGATCAACAAGCAACAGCTGAAGTTATCTATAAAGTGCCTGTACCCAAGGTACTGCTTTAAATATCAAGATCTTAGAGATTATCTTTTGAATTTTTGAAATCTTTAATTTAACTGCATCCATATCACAAACTACATTCAAAGGGCCTTTCAATTTCACAGGTTGTTTTCCATGTAGTAGGAGCACACTTGAGAAAAATACACACCATAGTCATACAGAGCTAGTCAAACAATTTGGTAATTCCCAGTCAACATTTGCAATTGAAAATTTAGGTTGCAATTCTAAATCAAGAAAGCTGCAGAGACCTGTGTGGGATTTACTTCTAAGTAAACATGATTAGAATCTCATTAACTGTGGGAAGATGATTCAATCTTGTGCCCAAATTTCTTTTAACCAAATATTTTGGACCACAAAATGTTAAGCTTTTGTAATGTAAGTAAGATTCTATATTTTTTAAATAATTTTCATGTTAAAGCCCAAATGGAGAGAAATCATTAGAACTTTTTACTTCTTTGAGAACAAACCTCACTTGTAAGAATATTTACTCAATAGATCATTTCAGGCATAAAATTATTTCAAATTGAAAAGAATTACAGTAACACTGCATGGGTACTCCCCAAACAATAGGGCTAGGAAGAATGTTCAATGACAGCTCAGAACAAGAATTAGTGTATGTTTTCTACTGGGAAAAACATGAAAAGAATGGCAACAATCCAGAAAGCCATGCAGCAAGAGCCAGTGGCAAGAGGTCTTATTATGTGTGCATAGACACCATCACTACATTTACTTGAAATGTTCAAGAAAATTGGCTTTTTTTAGGTCAAGGAGATGCGGTGAGGAAGAAAGAACATTCTGCAATATATCTGGCCAGTTTTGGAAAACAAAATAAAACCTTACCTTACATTACATTACTTCCAGAGGTACATCTTTTGGAAACAGGGATGATTCAGAGCACAGAAGAGTTTTAATCCTCAGATGTATAAAAAAGTATCCCTTCAATAACCTAATCCAAGTGGGTTTGAAATTCCAAATTTTTACCATTATCTGACCCAACAGGGAACCAGTGCAGGTACCAGTGGAATAATCCAGGGTGTCAGCCATAAATCACACAACAGAGGAACAGGCAACATTTGTTAACACATGAATCTTTCAAACTGTCATTTGGCATCAAGACTAGAAAGTCAGGGAAGAATAACTTGTCATGTAACATAAAAGATGCTGATTAAAAAAAAGCAATCAAAAATTATCATGCTATGAATTCTTTCACAAGTGCCTGATGACGTTTTATGAGTTGTACTTGACAACATTCTTCAATTTTTAATTTACATCTGGCCAAATTTCAAGACTTAACACCACTATTATTTCACAATATACTCCAGAACATATAGCATAAAATTACAATTTGATTGTATGTAACACACCCACACTGACAATTACTCTGTTTTGACAGGTGGTATAAATTCATAAGCATGCTTCTATTGTAAATGTTTACTTAATCTCTTTAATTCAAAAGTTTCAATTTACTCAAAGTAATTTAACCTTTAGACAGATAGATCTATTACTTTTCTCTCTCCAGTTCCTCTGGCCACTAGGATTAATAAGATTTTACAAAACATAAGTTTCCTCTATATATAAATACCATGAATACAAAAACTTGCATGAAAGTGAATAATAGTGAATGATTTACCAAACCTTTTCAATTTACAGATCAGCCAACTTCTGCCCTAAGTGATGGAGGAACAAACATGGCAAGCAATGTATAATTCTATTTTAAGATGCACAATATAGATGCTAGTGTTTAAGAAAATATTTACAGAACATACTGATTTGGCATATGAGTCTTTCAATTTCAAATCTCTTCATAAAAAAACAGTTCTGGCATGCAAAAGGAGCATATATGGAATACATTGATTGGTCCTAGAATTAAGACACATAAAAAAGTCACTAAGTTGCAAGCTCTGCTGATGGAAAGCGAGGAAGAAGAGCATTTCAATAGCAAAACCAAATACATCTGTTTTCTTAAGAAGGTGACAAGAAAAAGAAACACTGTTAAAAAGCCTAAACAGGGAACCAAAATTTGTATAGTTGACAGCTGTCAGCTTTTCCATAAGATCTGGGTTAACCATAGATGCTTGAGGATCTTGTTAAGTTTGTGATTGGTTCAAACTGGATTCCATGATATTCCCGTTTTCAGGGAAGAGAGCTGAGAAATTGTTATTCAAAGTCTCTGGAACCTCTAAAGCCATACTGGTATTTTGACAGCTTGCATAAGAATTAAAGGACTGCTGTGGAAGTACTTGGCTATCAGGCACCTGCATATATATCCCTGCCTGAGGAGTTGAGGAGATTCTTTGGCCAGCTAAAGGTACTTTAGATTCCCTGGACTCCAGCTGCTGCTTGCCTTCTTCATCGGTGTCCAGGCGAGTGAGCTTTTCTATCCACATGCGGAATTTCTCCTCTGTCTGCCTCTGCATCTCGGCAAAGCAGTTCATGGCCTCTTCTAGGACACTGCCTATGCAGTTCCTATCCCACACGGTGCCCCTGTCAAGCAATCCTGGAATTTCCCTGGTCGCTCCTCCAGATCCCCCAGCACGACTGAAGCCAGCTTGAAAGACATTGAGGCCATGGCATAAGATATCATTAAAGGAAGATCATCACATCCATAATTAAGGCATGCGAGTATTGTATGAACAAGCTATACACTTGCTCTAACTGATCAAGAGACACCATCTCAGAGAAGCATCATATCTGCCCAGTTAAGTGTTCATCAACCACCCACACATTAAAAGAACTGGTAGAACATTTTGACTTTCAAAATTATTTTCAGAAAGTGAAATTAACACAATTCTCATATATATTTTCAAGCCTTTGTTGCAAAACAAAAAACAAAACCAAAACAACCTCAACTCTAGGTTATATGGATATTTTTCTTCACATAGTGCTCTCCTAAAACAGATCAAAAATATCAAGTTCAGCATTTCACTTTCATTAATCCACTGATGGGATGTCTTTGGGAATTAGTAAGTCTTGGTGACAAGTCATGCTTGGTTGTGCTTTAATATAACACCCATAAACAGGACAATTCTATTCATCTTATGGCTACTATCTTTCAATAGAACTTTAAGATTTAATTTATTTAAAAGAGCCTTGACTATCCACAGGAGAAGCGGTACACAGCTAATTATGTCACACAGATGCTTAGCCTTTGATTACATTGCTTTAAAGAGAAAATAAGACAGTGAGACCAAAAGCCCATCTAATCCAGCATTCTGTTCCCATAAAAGCCCATCAGACATCACTTAGTAGCTTATGATGAGGACATGAATGCAACCTTATCCTTCCACCTATGTTTCCCAGCAATCATAAAGCTTACTGCTTTCAATACTATGGGTAATATCTAGCTATTATAACTAAGTAGCCTTTGATATCTTCCTTTAAGTTATTTACTTCTGTTTTGATGCCTTCTAATTTGGTAGCCATCAACATTCTGCTGACAAAAAAAGTTTAAATCTCAAACCTTGGAGACCTGCTCTCTGGATCTTTTTTTTATTGGGAGGTAAAACTGCTCCTGTAGGCAGTCATTATTATATCACACAAATTAATAATTAGACAATTCTAGCTATTCCCAAAGAAACGCTTTGGAAAAATCCAGACCTAAGGTACAATTAGAATATGCCCACTGAAATCAAAACTTTAAATAAGACTAAGCCTGATATAACTTTATATAAGCCTAAGCCTGATGTAACTCATAGAAATGTAAACAAATTTAATTTTCATTTTGTATTCTGATGATATTCAGAATTTTGACAAAATTCAGGGTATTTTGGCAGGGAATAAAATTACCAAGGACAGAATAGATCAACATGGGCATAGAGAAAAATTAATAGGAACACAGACTGAGAACAATTAAAAACATGGAAATACACTATTTCTAGTGGTTGCTACAAATTATTTTCAAATATTATTTTAATGCAGGCCTTCATATACACACCATCTGCATATTTTATCTAGATAGTAATATCTAACAGTTTTGTTTTATAGACATTAGAAATTTAACCTTCCCTACTATAAGATAAAGCCATGACAGTGAAGGCAGAAGAATGTGTTTTTCACATAAATCTACAGCTGAGTTTGCCACAGCCTTCTGATATTTTAAAGAGAATACAGTACACTATTGATTAAACTATCTATGGGAGTGTACCACAAGGTCATGGGGACTGAAGAATTAGGTTGTTTAGATGAACTTTTCATATTTGTTTTTCAAATGGTAATATTTAATATAAAAGGAACCCTATCAAATAAATAGGCAGGATGTAGGCACTCAGATTTAGCAGCCAAGGAATTAGCAAATAACTGTAACTCGCCAAGGGCCTGATTAGCATTTCGATGGAATTACCTGGAAATATAAGGCTGTAGGGTAAAGTGGGAATTTATAAAGTATCATGGGAGAAGGCAATGGTAAACTGAGTACACAGTTACAAAGACACGTCCATAAATTGTAGCAGATACAGCATATAGTCAATTTTGGTCTTGTCAAAAAACCAACTTATAGATGGTTAAACATGCATAGGAGACTACAGAGAAATATGAGGATGTAGGATAGACTAGAAGATTGTAAAAATTGGAAAAAGATGACAAAGTATTTCTCTATTATCAATAAAACTGCATGAGCATGTCTTGGAAATCAGCCAAAGGTTAAGTTCAACTTAAAGGAAATGTTATCTTTTGTATATATTCAGACTGGTCTCCCCTAACCTAGAACCCTCCAACTATTTTGAATATAACTCCCCAAAGACAAACCAGCACAACTATTATTCATGGATAATGAAATTATAGTCCAACCATATCTGGAAAACTGCTTTGAACAGAATATATTGTTATATAAGAATAGCAGGAGCATTTGGTACACTTTCAGATGCTCCTGAAGCCATGATGCATATTATAGAGAAAAATACGAATAATCCAGATCACCACATTCTGTTCTGAATTCAAAATCAATGCCTTAGTGCTATATTCAGGCAATGGAAGCGACAAAAATATCAGCACTGAATTTCTCTGCAAAGACTTAATTGAAGACATTCTACATTAATCCTGACTGCAAAACTGCAAGACTTCAGTCTGCTTTGTGACTGCCAAAGTAACAATTCCTCAAAATATAAAATAAATACACTTTTGTACATGTTAGCTCACTAAGAAAAAAGGTATAGGAAACAAAACAATTGCCTACATTATTTTTCACTTCTGAATTACCTTTTATCACAAGCATAGAATAAAAGTGCTACATATGTTCTATTTCTCTTTCAATTCATGAATACACAACTCAAAATGCCTCTGGGCATAATCCTAATATTCAGGGGTTTACGAATTTGGAGTAGTCATGATGGTTACCCAAACCTCACAGGCAGCACAAAATCAAAGGCAAACGGACAGTCATTCTTCTCTAGTTCAAACCTTGGCTAGAACGTGCAACTTCTCTGATCCTGCTGAAAAAGCAGTATTTTAATACCTGCCTCCAACCTCCTTTTCCTGTTGAGAGCTATCAAGGGACAATGAAGGCATGACTTTTCCCTTGCTCTCCACCATTCAGGAAAAGTCTTAACTACACCTCAGGTACAAGCCTTTTGCCTCTACCACCCCTCCTTTATTCATTCGAAAGATAACTGAAGTATGCAGGATTTAATTATTTAGTTTTGTTTGAAAGTGAGCTAATGTCTTAGTTCTGCTAGCATGAACAAAAAGGAATGGCCTGCTGTCCTTTCCTAACCAAAGATGAAAGACAAGCCTGAAATCCATCTTTTGGTCAAGTTGCTGTTACCCCAACTTAACAGCAAAGAAGATGGAAGAATACTGTTGGTTTCTCATTCTAATCTGAAGGCTCGACCTGTCATTATGCAACTTGTCAATATTGTTTTCCATCTCCCCTGTACAACAGATGAAGTCCAGATCTATCAACCCTCCTGAGCTATGGCACAAAGCATGATGATGGCAACATGATTACGTGAATGCAATTATGTCATCATGCAAATGCCATCACTGGTACTGACATCACATGCCTGACATACATTGTGGTATTTATATAATGGTAACTTGAATCATATGTTGCCATTGCACACATACACACAGCATCCTCTTGACAGATGTCCATGTTTCTGAGCAGATTTGAGATACTTCCGAATGACAGCAATGAATTCTGGCCATTACTTCTTGCTAAATGCTTCTCCCATACTTAAAATGTCATTTTATTTAATAATGAATTATCATCGCCTCATTTTTCTATTTGTACCAACAGTAGTATAAGCCATCAACCCTAATTTCTATTAACTGATAAACACTACACAATGAAAGCATTTCATACTAATTTATATTATCACTGTTCATGTTTTAGCTATTGTCAAAACTCAAATTTATTTATCTTTAAAAATATGTCTTAACATTATTATGGATACGTATCTCAGCAGATAATAAAACATTATCATCTAAAACTACACTTGTATGTTTTATTAATCTTTTTCAAATGTAATCTTATCAGGATTACTTTAGGAGGAAAAAAGTTTGTCTACATAATATGCAAAATATTTAAAATGTAAATGAATAGGTATAGATTATATATTTTTGCACTTCATTCTTCCAGTTCCCTTTCCCTCACTGCCAACTGCCTGCCCAACCACCTGAATCTCTCTATATGCTAAAAATATAGCATACAGACTATAATATTAAGATGCAGTGGCAGTTTTCTTCAAACTAACATTTATTTAGATTTACAATCTCCTATCTTAACCTAATCCTATTTTGTTCTATAGCAAAAACAATTCTTCATATATTAGAATAACACTTCTAAGAACATCACAGCTACATTGCAGTTTTCATGCATAAGAAATAAAAAAAAACCAAGGGAACTGTTTCTGGATCTTCAAAAGAAGGAAAATGAAAGTTTGCTATGATTCAATCAACTAAGTTAAATAATACAGAATTATACAAAGTTTTATATATCACAATATTACTCTGAAGAAGTTATAATGCCTCTTTGTTTTTTCATACCATTCACTTTTTAGAAATGAACAAATGAATACAGACTTTGTCTTATAAACACGTTCTAATAAAGTCCCTTATTCAATGGGCAGAAATTTTTATCTCTGCTTCTATTCAGAATTTTCTGATGTGCATAATTTATTACACCTAGCCAATGATGCACATAACCAAGGAAGAATTAATTAATCTGACCTGCAATTTGAATGAAGGCTCCACTGAATTATGTTCAAACAAAACCAGTCCAGCAGAAGCCATACTGAATTTTATTTGTGTTGGGGCTGCAGCACCTCAGACCATAGTTCACTGGTTGCATTATCAACAGTTTATGTGGAAAAGCATGTAACTTATAATCTGAAATGGTAGAGCCCAGCAAGAGATACATTATGTATAGCTTTTCCTAATCTTTACTAGTCAAGACAAACATAAATACTTGTGTACTCTCTCATCAAATAAATAACCATTTCAAAAATAATCTGCAGGATTAATTATTAAGATAAATGTAATGGTCAGAGCAACTCAAATTTGGTCACTGATGTTGTGATCCACCTTGCACAGCTGTGACAACTTCCATTAATTTCAAATGCTTTGGAGATCCAAATTAAAAAGGAGATTGGAGGGCTACAATGTCTGGAATACTCAACCCAAGCATAAATGTAAACCCCCATGTATTGTGCAAAGACAGAATCCATCAAACATGGTAGAAAGGACACCTGAAAGGTGAAGTTAAAAACTCAGCATTGTAGTCTTCCAAGTCTACCTACACAGCATAGAAATAGATTTCCTTAGAGTACTGATTGTAATTACAAAACTCATTTCCTTTTGTGCAAAGAAAAGAAATGTGTGTTCACCCATAAAAGATTAGCAAACCAAAGGATTTTTAAACAGTATTTTATTTTAAGGTTGCTATAAATGCAATTATTTTGAATACCATATGCCAAGTAGCTTGATACATATTCCTGATCATGTTATTTCAGCTAGAGGAATAATGTAGGCCTTAACAGACTTATTTTTTTTAATAACACACCTTCTGGTATTTTATAATGAAAACAGCCAAAATGTTTTCTTCTCAGTCAATTTAGATGCAGCAGGGGGAAAAATAGTACTAATAATTGTGCAATCCACACAGCAGAACTTCTATCTCTCTTTCGAAACTGTGGGATAGCATGGAAGATACTAATTTGCAATCTATGTGCAAAATATTCCTTATACAGGCTCCAAAATAACCAACTTGCCCATTTATAAAACTTGCAGCAAAGCTGAACCAGCTTATCATGCATTGAAACAGAGCTAAAAAGTGCAGCATTAACAAGGGAGGAGGGGGTTATTACAGAAGCAGGAAGATGCCTCGTGAAATTTCAAATGCAGAGAAACAGCTGCAGCACTTTAAAACAACAGCCCATTCAGAATTAAACAGCAGCAAAGTAGACTGTTTTAAAGATTACCATCTAAGGTGCACTGGTGCCTCCTGGCAGGAGAAGGTAGAGTACAGGGAATGGACAACTCAATATTATTAGGATTTGTCTGTTTTTTTTCCCTTAAGGTAAACTTTTGTGCAAATAAGAACACTGAGAAACCCTCCTTATCCACCTTGCAAATAAGTTTTAAACACAGAGCTCTCGTTCTCCCACTGTATTATTTATTGCTCCTTTCTAAACTTAGCATGACAGCTGAGAAATGATGGCAGGAGCTTTGCCAGTTCAGTTTAAAAAACATCCTCTACCTGGTATCTCTGCAGTGATTGTCTTGCTGCTCCCTGAAACTTCATCATCATCATCATCCGATGAACTCGTGCTTGAGTCACAGGTTAGGTCACTATCACTGGTACTGCTGTCCTGCAGCAGGTTATATTTCTTGCGGGCAGCAGCTTCCCGTTTCTGCCTCAGTAACCGAATTCTCTCTTTGTGCTTTTGGCTCCGATGACCTTTGACCTTTGCAACACGGCCATTCTGCTTATCGCTAGATTGCCGGTTTTTCTTGGCAGCCATTGTTGAGGTTTCACTCTCTGATCTGGACCGCCTGGATTTCCTTCCAATAGTAGACCCAGACACTGTGGAAGTGTCTCCCTCTACAGTTGTTTCAGCTTGGCCAGGAGCATTCTCTTCTGCAGAAGACAGTGTGTCTGAATCAGCCAAATGGCCACTAGATGACGGTGACAGCATGCAGTGGTTGGAAGAGTCACTCTCATAAACGTGACCAGTGGTTGGCTTATCACTTTCCGTTGATGCTAGCTGAGATTCTGATGAGTCCCGTCTCAGTTCCATCAGCAAGCAGGGCATTGAAGCAAGCACTGCTGAATCCTCCGCAAGAGTTCTATTCTCTTTTTGAGCAGGCATATCCAGTTCTATAGATCCCTCTTCACCCAGAGCTGGCTCCTGTTTTTCTGAGAGTTTTGGTGGGACTTCTGAGTCAATGAGTTCTTCTGTTCTGTCTGCTGCCTCCATCTTCATTTCAGAATTTTAAGCCTCTCCTGGTCTCAGAGTACAGATCCAAAGCTTTGTGGAAGTGCAAACTAATCTAGGGCTTCAGCAGGAAACCAATCTGTAGGGAAATAGATACAACACATGATTGAGCTAGTAGTGAGAACATATTCACATTCATATAATATTTCATGAAGAAGTTTGTAAAGTATAAAACAATAAAACTGATTGTACCAATGAATAGGGGAAATTTATAAGGTCCTATAATTTAAATACTGACCCTCCCCACCTCCACTTCTACAATGGGTGAAATTGCACTTAAAAGTCAAGAAATACAGAGCTATTTATTTTTATCAGCTGACTTTATTTCATATAGTGTCGGCCAAAGAGTCAGCTTTTCCACTAAGTTCCCCTGAGAGCAAACCGGATAACCACTGGGAATGTACAAGCAGGGCATCAGAAGAAAAGTATCTCCCTCATGGATTCAACTGGCTCGTGATTTTATCAAATACTCCTTTGAAAACATTTTAACTTATCAGTTATTCCTGTTTGCATAGCCTCCAGTTTTGGCAGTTTGTGAGCAGAAATTATTTTTAGCTTAGATTTTCTCACCATGGCCATTTGGGAAGATGAAGAGGGGAAAAACTTGGTCTTTCAGGCATCCAGGAGAAAGAAAAATGAACAATGGAAGTTAAAACTACCTGTTAAATAATTTTCACTGATAAATACATCTCATCTGATATTAAAGACTGGAAATAGATCAGTTACATTTCTTTATAGATCACAACAACAAATCAATGAATAATTGAATACATACACTCTCAATTAAATCTGTCACTAACAAAGTTATTTTGTTCTGCATCTGTTGAAAAAGTAGCAATGGTTCAAAACTACACAGGAATGCTATCTTTTCAAAGCCAAAAGTGTGATTAAGAAATACAATGAAGTTCATTCAGTTTACATTCCAATCCCAAAGAAGGGCAGTGCAAAAGAATGTTCAAACTACTGTACAATTGTGCTCATTTCACA
>JANHZU010009832.1:19426-38747 GCA_032468055.1 Acrochordus granulatus | reverse complement strand
AGTTTAAAAAACAGGCATCTGGATTGGATTTTTTAAGTAGAAGACGTTTCACCTTTAATCCAAAAGGCTTTCTCAATATATAGTTCAACAAGGGCTATTTTCAAGATAGATACATCTCTGAATATCTCCCTGAATTTTAAAGAACTTTTCCAATACAGAAGCTTTGCCAATGTGAAAGGCATTAAGGAACGTGGTAATGAATCTGGTATCTCTGAAATTATGACCCAGCAGATCATGGTTGTCTAGAATTAACTACTGTATTAACTATAATTAATTCAGATAATCAAGCAACATTTAAAAAGACATTTAAAGTTGAGAACGTGGCCATTTTTCCATAGTTCTGCACCATTATATTTGGAATGAGAGCAAAGCCATTATTTTCTTGTGCAATGTTGCAACTCTCCAGAGCTTGTGGGTGGCTTGTTTGCTCATTGATGGTAACTCTTGCTTCCTTCTACCTCCTGGGTCTCAGCTTTAGTGTGGTATTCTGGGTCTCCACCCAGAGTAGGATGCAACTATATGATAGAAGCACTGGGAAAAGGCTTGGTTGCAGAACTGCCCTCCTGCTATTATTTGATTCCACTTCCCAGCTTGCAAAAATATTTCAAATACAGGACAAAAGGAAATTTTGCAATTGAAAAACACCCACTTAGGTTAGATACTTATTTATTTTTGCAATGAATCAGACAAATACTGCAATACAGTATGAATTAAACACATGGATGAAGAGGGTGGATGGGTAGGCATTATATTTTATTTCATTTTGTATGAAATGGGTATGAAGGAATTTTGTTACTCCAGGATCTGCAGCATCTCAGTGAGTGGGACACAGAGGTAGTCCTTGACTTATAACTACAATTCAGACTAGAATCTTCAATCATTGAGTGAAGCAATTGTTAAGACATCAGATCACCGTTTCATTCAACATCTACAATTCCAGCATTCCTCACTGGAGTCATTAAGTGGAGTTAAATTGCTGTTCACCAGAGAGACTCAGCCCCATGCAGGATTGAAACCCTCTGGCAGGCAATCCTTTTGCTGTCAGGATTTGGGCACAAATTGTTTGCAGCACAGGATGTTTACAGCCAGCCCCCCAAAACAAGAGGGAGTACCCTTGTTTCTGGGGGCTGGCTGAAAATGGTCCATCCCAAAATCCAAATAGGATTCTGGCATGGAGTGTTTGCAACAGGGATGACTCCTCTTGGCAGACAGCAGAGACTTGTAACCTTGCCTGCCAGCTTCCCTATTGAGCTTTTGGGGAAGCCGGCAGGGAAGATTGTAAATGGGCAATCATATGATTGCAGAGCATTTGGCGATCTGTCATAAGTGTGAAAGATTGTCAAGTGCTCAGATTGTAATCATGTGACCACAGGGGCACTGCAATGCCTGTAACTTCAGATACTTTAAGTTCCTATGTTCAGTGCTATCGTATGAACGCTTGCTAAATACATGGTTGTTAAGGGGGGACTACATATAATTGAATGTTTTTGACTCCTCTTAGTCAACTTATATATGCAATGAGCACATGAGTCAGGGTGGTGTACATAGTCAGTAAACAGTAAAAGTAAACTAAAATCACATAATAAAACAATACATTCAAAAGATAACAAAAATATAAAAGAACAAAACATAACTTATCCAATAGGTCATATCACTCCCAGACCAAATGCCTCAGGGGAAAATCAGGCCTTCAGTGCTTTTCAGAAGGCAGGCAGGGATGGGGTCAACCACATCTCAGGGGGGATGCTGTTCCAAAGGGTGGAAGCAGCAAAAGAGAAGGCATCTCTCCTCGGTTCTGTCAGGTGATATTGCCTAAGTGATAGCACCTGGAACATGCTGACCCTGTCAGACCTTAACTGCAGAGGCTGAAATAACGAGAGAAAGACAGTCCCACAATTAACATGGCCCTGAGTCATGAAAGATTTTATAGATAAGAATCAGCACCATCTGTAAGTGGATTGTACCCAGTACAGCTCACAAAGTAGAGATATTATATAGGCACACTGCAGTCAATCATCACTGATTGCACTCCTGCATTCTGGACAAGCTGATGCTTCTGGCTGGGTCACTAAGGTAGTTCCATGTAGAGCACATAGCAGTAATTCAATCAGGAATTGACTAAGGCATGAGTGGTCATAAGTAGGACCCCTTAATCCAGGAATGGGCACAACCAGTGGACAGGTTGGATTGTGCACAAAAGCAGTCTGAGCCACCTGCACTTTGAGTAGGAGCCACAAATCCAGGAGGAACCTCCCCCCCCAAAAAAGATTGTGAACTAAGTCTATTTGGAACAGTGCAATTCCATCAAGAATCAAACATGAACAATCTTTAGACCAAGATGTCTTCCAATCCATAATGACTCAATCTCATCTGCATAATGCTTCACCCAGGGCCTTTTGAAGTTGCAATGTGACCTCCTTTTCAACAACCTTTCCTAAAAAGGAAACCTTAGAGCTGGAAATTATTCTGTACAATCAGTTCCAGTAATGTTTTCTTGAGTAGATACCTTCTTAAGCACAGGTAGGACCAACACCTCTTTCAAGGAAGAATTTCCCACCAGTTCATATTGTTCCCTGCCCAGTGTTAGCTTTTTGAGGTCAGCAGAAGTGAAGAAGAATATACAGTATATTGTTTCCAGCTGTTTTGATGGAGGGATTGGGAGTGGAAATCATAGTGGTACATAACTTCCAGGAGAGTCAGTATATCAATCTGATTACTTTAATGCAATTCTTGCTGAAGGTAAATGTTTTATATTTGTTTGCTTGTTTATTATATAACTTACCAAATAACCAAACTTTTCTAGGAGAATAACCAAGTTACTTAGAATATTACATTCTTCAAAATTAATACAGAATCAATATATTTGCAATAATGAAATTATTCTAAAATAAGCTAAACCATTCTAAAATCTCCTATTCCAGTTGTGAGTAGGAAACTCAAAATCAAATTGATACAGAAACATGTGAATTGTCTTTGCTAGGTGCTGAAAAGATATGAAGAAGCCTCTCCTGGCAAGAAGTACCTAAATGATAGTTCTAAGTTGGCCCTTGCCTCACTTTACAAAGTCAGCATATTCCAAGAATAATCCAAGAGCCCAGGTCTAACATTAAACGTGAGCCTAAGGATGAGGCATTTTGTAATGTGTGACCTTTATTCTGTTTAAGATGTATAAATAAGTAAAGTAGCTGAATAATCTTTTGCCACAGACTTGATTTCACCCAATACTCAATTTCAAAAAAACCTTCTTGATTGCAAAATGAAGAGACACACCTTCTTCATCTCCGAGGTCACAGATTGAGCAATGATCCAACTTTCTGATTATGCACTGGGAGTTTGTGACTTTCTTGCCAAGCAAGAAAGGATAGTATGATTCCACTGATTTAACAAAATACTTAGAAAAAACAAAATGTCAACACCTGCTTTTAAAAAAGGATAAAGGGGATTAGAGTTTCCCATGCTAAAAAAGCAATTATTTTTTTAAAAGGAGGACGAGGAAGAATTTGTGGACATCATGTCATGTTCTGGGTAAAAATTGCATGAAGTCAATTGTTTGAATACGAAAAAGAATGAAATAATTTTTCAAAGAGCTTACAGCCCTAGATGTAAGGCTCAGGAGAGATCAAGCTTCATCCTCTTTTCAAAATGTATTCCAAAGTAGCATAACCCGCTGGATCAAGGAGCATTGCTGATTCCACCTATCCACCTTTGAACTTTTATCAGAAAGTAGTTGAGAGTAAAAATATTGTTACAAATTTATTTTCCATTATTACTGATCTGTAATCTGTTTGTCTTTGGGGTATATTTTGTTTTTATACAGTACTGTGTGAACTGCTCTGAGCATATGATAGAATAGCTCTAAGTATTTGAGAAAAGTGCAAATCCAGTGCAAAGCCCCATTAAGACATTACCCTGCTTAGAACAAGAAACACCTTGACCCTGTATTAGTATGTGGGTGCAGGAAATTTCAACCGGTCACTTGCCTACCAAGAGAAGCTGATGGAGTGCTATTTATAGAGGTAAAACATAGGGTACAAAATAAATGGCAGGTGAAGAAAAACAGCCTGTAAACAATATTACTTCTAGGATTTGGGCCTCAGTCGCTATTATTTCATTTGATCTCAGTCACTATATTTTAACCTGAAAGAAGTGAGGCATATAGATTTACAATCAGTTCAGGCTGCAACTGAAGTTTTGGAACATTTTCGCAAGTGAAAACAGCAGCACAATAGGGTAGCAGTTTTCTTATAGCTGTCTCACCATCTATCTTCTAGAATTAGCCCTGCTTTTGGAGGCAATTCTGAATAGTGACAAACTTCAAAAAGTGTAATCACATATAAATCACAGAGTCCTTGATACTCTCTGAACTTGATTGTTTGCTGGTAGATATTTCATTGTGTGACTAGGTAACATTTTCAGTGCTAGAAGGGAGTGGGGTTTGTTCCCTCTTTGTATATAGCAGCTTGCCCTTTCAATATTGGTGGAAGCTGGTTTTCTTTTTGGTAGTTCCTTGATTAGGGTATTGTTTTCTGCTTGATTGTTCATCTGACATTAATCTTGGTGTTAATTCTTGCTTATTGCTGGTGAGGATGTGTTCTGGTCTTTTTATTTCCTTCTTAGATTTTTATTATATCTTGAATGGAGTATAAATGTTGTTTATCTCTGTATCTACTGATAGCTGATTTATCTAAATGCCGAACTTCCAGGATTTCCCTAGTGTTTTTAGATTTAGCTTGGTTTAACATGCTCACCTCAACAGTGGCCACAGGATTGGAAAAGGTCAGTTTACGTTCCAATCCCCAAGAAGGGCAATGGCAAAGAATGTTCAAACTACTGGACAATTGTGCTCATTTCACACCTTAGCAAGGTTATGCTCAAAATACTACAAGCTAGGCTTCAGCAGTATGTAAACTAAGAACTACCAGAAGTACAAGCTGGATTTCAAAGAGGCAGAAGAACTAGAGATCAAATTGCCAACATTCGCTGGATCACGGAAAAAGCAAGCAAGTTCCAAAAAACGTCTACTTCTGCTTCATTGACTATATTAAGCCTTTGATTGTGTAGATCACAATTGCAAATGCACACTGTGCTGCTGTTAATGGCCCAGATAAGATAGTTTTTTGAGTCACTGGCATCTGCTGGGTTTCTCAGAGTGGGGGCAAAGGTCATTCCCAAAGCAATGTCTTCCATGTGTCATCAGGTTTGATCAACATGTGGGCCAACGACTGCACCGCAAGGGGGAACTAGGTGGTTTCTGAGCCTGTGAGCCCCAGCATCTGTCTCCCCTGTATTCATAAGTTACATCGCTGGTGCCATCTCTACCTCCATGAAAATCTTTGCGTTAGTCTAGACTGTTACGTGATTCTCTCACACCCCTAAGCTTGAACTGAAAATGGGGGCAAGATCAATTTTGAATATGGCAGGACAGTCTTTAAAATATGACAGACCTGCCCGCCGAATCGCGAAGAAGAGAGGCTTCTTGGGCCTTGAAGCTCTTTCCTCAGGGATCTTTTTGCGCTGCATGACAAGAACGAAAGGAGGAAAGGGGTGGTGTCGGCAAACGCGCCCACGTTGTTTTTATGGCGACAATCTCGAGCGGGCTTTCTATTGCTTTCGGCTGGGTGTTTTTCCTTGACGTTTTGGTCTGGCCTACAGACCTGGGAACAAACCGAATCCGACCCTACTCCGCTTTTCAAGCGCCGTCACGGTCGACTAGAAACAGGTGCCCAAATCCCCAGGGCGCTTACCGGAGTCTTCCGAACGAGGCGATGCGCAGCTTTTCAGCTCGCCGAGTCGCCGCCCCGCGAGGTAACTTTCAAAAGAGCGGCTGGCCGGCGAAGGGCCGGGCGTCCGTCGCGAACGAGCCTCGCCTCGCCTCGCCTCGCCCCCGCCGTTCCTCGGGGCGGCCCGCTGAGGGCCCGGAGAGCGCCGCCCATTGGGCAGACGGTCCCGGAGCAGCGCCGCTCACCTCGCCGGCTGGGTCGGCTGCTGCGCTCCTCGCGGCCGCGGCGATGGAGGGGGGCTCGGCCCGGGGGGCTTCCGAGGAGGTTTTGCTCTCGGGCGTCTTCCGCCTCGCCCCGTCTCTGAAGGCCAGCTGCGCCCTGAGCCTCACGCGCGGCGCGGTGCTGCGGGTGCGCCGGCTGGACGCGGCTGCCCGGAGCGGCAACGCGGGCAGCGCGCTGAGCCTCTCCGCGTGCGTGGGCTGCTGCGCTTTCCAGAGCGAGAGCGCCCCGCAGGCGGCGGCCGCCTTCTTCTCCGTCTTCTGCTACCCCGTCAGGAAGGGCTGGTGGTACCTCGGGGAGTCTCGGCAGAGGGTGGCGAAGACCTTCTGCGTGCTGACGTCGCCGGACGCCGAGGAGAACCGGCGCGTCGCCGAGACCTGGGCGAGGGCCATCCGAGAGCTCTCGGCCCCCCGCCTGGAAGGTGAGCGGCGGGCAGAGGGGAGGCTCCGGCCCGGAGGGTTGGACGGAGGTCCCCGGCTCGCCTGCCCTGGCACCTGCCGGCAAATGCTGGATCCCGGAACGGCTAATCCCGGAGTTTTCTCGTTTGTGGCGCGTGTTGGGGGAATCGCAGCCACCCTGGTCTATAAAGGAAGCTCGGCGTGTTGGGTGAAGCTAGCGAGCGGGGAAGGGAGTCAACTGTAGTTAAACAAACTGTAGTTTCAGCGGTTGCGGGTGGTATAAATATTCGGCTGTATTTCCTCCGGGGCCGAGGACTGCCGCCCCACTGCGGGATTTGGGGAAAACGTCTTGGCTCGCCCCTGGGCGAAAGAGACACGACAATGCCCTTCATTTTTCCCGGGGGATAAAACACCGTCTGGATTTTTTTAGCCATTTTATGTTAAGTTAAAAAAAAGAAAGTGTTAACTGACTTTGAAAACTCTCCCATTCATGGGGGGAGGGGAAGGGAGAGGCAGACCCAGCAAACCTTTTTTGAGTAGCTGAGGTGGTACATTTTGCACATTGTCAAATACTGAGGAGGCTTCCAGAGAAAAGTTTGTGCTGGACTTGGTACTTATGGAATTTAAGGCAGGAGCAGAGGTACTTTTTTATATTTACAGTTTTTCCTGTGTTTTCCTGAATTTCATTTAGTTTTTTTATCCCACATCATCCTGCCCAGAAAGTATCCTTCAGGGTGTCATTAGCAGCCATCTGTTTAGAAGCATCTCTATTTGGAAAGCTCTTCCAAAGTGGAAGTTAATAATACAGTACAGACAAATTAGTGAGTGTGCCAATGACATGTGCGTGTTCTGTCTGTGAACACAGGATAAATGTGTGTGCAGCTGCATATATATACACATGATAGTTGTATGTACATGCTCTGAATAAATTCTGAAGATCACTTAAATGGATTCCAGAGTTTTGGAACATGAGAAGTGGTCTGTGTAGCATAGCTTCATGTATGTCAGAAGTAAATCTCGTTGGGGATCTATTCACTCTACATACTTGAAATAAATCCCAAATTCTAAGTGAGCACTCATATACAATTCTGTTACCCTTTTCAAAGTGTTGAAGTCCTGGCTGTTTCCCTAGGCGTTTTCATCCAGGGATAGATGAGTGAGTGAGGTTAGCAGTTTATCCTTGGGCATTGGGGGTGGATGGGGGTATGTTTGGTGGGTTTATTTGTTTTAACTTGGTAAGCCTGCCCATTTGTGTGAGATGGGCAGCAATATCTTCTGTTTACTACTAAAACTCTCATTCTTATAACCTTTAAGTGGGCAAAATGATGCATCATAGGGCAACAATTTTTGAATCAAGATATCTCAAATGGGCTAACTTACAGAATGCATCCAGAATCTGGAACCTATGACTCCTGTGGAACTGAAATTTGACAAATTTTATAAAACATTTTATGACATAAAAATTATGTCAAATTATCAGAAAGGATTTTATGACATAATACAGAATGTTATAAAACACATCCTATGGTCAACTCCTGATGTTTGACTACTATACAGTTCAACATGGGCTATTTTCAAGGCAGAAATATCTCCCAGATATTGGAAGCTCTGTCATTGTTGAAGGCTTTGAGGAATTTGGTAAGGAAATATCGCTGAAATGACAACCCAATGAATAACAATAATCATAGGATTGTTGTCTTACTCCCAAGCAGATGCATTTAGGAAGATTATGTTTCAGTAGAAAAAACATCTATTGACTCAAAATCAGTTGCACTTATTCTATCAAATCCTATACTAAACTGTATAGGATAGAACCTTAAATCTCATTTCACTTGATGAACATGATGAATGTGATGAAATGAGTAATTCAAGGTACAGATATGCAATCACAGGGTAAAGCTGGTATTAAGCCACATATCATGTCCTTGTCTGCTATACAGCTCTAGAATGGAAGCTTCCCCCTTACTGGAATGAAAATACTTGAGTATAATATTCTGTACGGGTTCCAGATGTGCTTTATCTGGTCAGCCAATTAGTTAAAAGTTTTGAAAAATGAGTTCTCAACTCACCTGTCAAAATAGATGAACAATATTCTAAGGAAATACAGTATCACAGAAATAGCATAAAATGGAGAGGGAGATAAGCCACCCTCCCTGCCTCTATTGCTGGATATCTATGGCAGTGGTCTTTTCATGGCAATTATACCCTCCTACCCACTTAAAAAAGTAAAGGTTTCCCCTGCCAGTCGTGTCCGACTCTAGGGGGCAGTACTAATTCATAACCGAGGGAGCCAGTGTTGGTCTGAAGACACTTCTGTGGTCATGTGGCTTGTATTACTATAGAATGAGGTGCACAGAATGCTGCTACCTTCCCACCCAAGGTAACCTATTTTTACATGCTTTTGAACTGCTAGGTTGACAGGAGGTGGGGCAAGTGCAAGTAACGGGTGGCATCTGGGTCTTGAATTTGAGCTGCCAACCTTCTGGCTGACAAGTACAGCATCTTAACTGCTCTGCCATTGTGCTCCCGTACCTGAGAGTTAATGTGATCCAAATGCATAAGAGAAAACTTGATTGGAGTGGAAGATATGCCATTATTTCTGGTTTTAGGAATTTGGGCCTGGGAGAGAATGTACCTTTCCACTTTCAGAAAGGCCCTTTGTTTCTCCATGCCTTCCATATCGTTTTGTAATCCATGTGAGCCTCTGTGGAACTTGTTCAGCATTGCTCTGAAAAGAACTTGACCGCAATCCTAAGTGGGAGAAATAATCCTACTTGCCCTTTAAAGAACTTCAGAACTGCCTTAATGGCTCAGCCAAAGTCCATCACTCCAGCAGCTTGTTTCTAACAGTAGGGAGAAGCATGTGAATATTCAGATTGCTCATGACTTTTCTTATTGCTTCCTACGTGAGTGGCATTTGTTCTCTTTCTTCCCTGAATTTTTATAAGCTGAATTGTTTGTTAGATGAAATCCTCTAAGCAGTATGGGAGGTAAATAATAACCAGGAGATTTTTAGCATACTGTAGTTTTTGAAAGAACTGTCATGAAACAGTGAATGATGTTTGATTAGGAGAAGTGTCTCCAGTTCATTGTGTGTACTTTGTGCTTTATCATTCAGTGTAAGTGTTGCCAAGCCTGGAGGAGAATACATGAATCAGAGGTATTGATGCTTAAAGTGGGGGATGAGAAGAGTAATAAGGGGGAAGGGCCTTTCTCAGATATGCAGATATTTAAATGTTTCCCCTAAATAAGGAATTTGTCCAAAAAAGCAATAGATCCTACCATGTCCAGCGTTGGTTTGGGTTTGGGTTAAAATCAAATTAAGGAGGACAACCTATATCATTCCTGATATTATTGAATCCCATTGATTATCTTAGGAATTTTGGAATTTGTAATTTAACAACATCTTAACAGCTATAGCTTCCCTGCCTTTAGAGTAGCTCAAAGTAAAAAATTATAATCAGGGCCACATTTGAAGGTCATTTGGAGTTTTGCAGCTCAGATTTAGTAATCCTAGTAGTTGTAGCCTGGAAGACACACATGGTTGAACAAAACTAACATTAATTTCTGCCTGGACCATAGGATGTACTGGCTCCCAAATGCAAACCTGTATGGTAAGGCAAGCTTGAGAAGCTCATGCAATTCCGGTTGTCTTAAAAAAGGCCTCTGTTGATAGGTAGTGTACTTCTAATTGTGACTATAATTTTATTCTGGGGTAGGTAGAATCACTCACATACAATGGGTATCATGGGATACAGTGAACTCAAAGCTAAAGCAGGCATTGAAATTTGGTGCTGGGTAAATAAAAGCATTCAGGCTTTTGTAAAAAGATGTATATTCATTTATTTAGATTTAGGAGATGTATATTTGGCAAGGATTAAAAAGATTCAGCTGATTTTTCTGTTATTCCAAGAATCTGTTTAAACACGAGTAACAATGGGATAAGAGAAATAGATGAATAGTGGGAAGCAAAATTCTCTTTCAGTTTTTCTAGAGTTATTATTACAATGTCATTCTTAGGTTAACCCAGAATAGTTTGCTCTTATGTGCATCATTGTCTAGCTATTTGGATAATAACAACCAAGACTCGTATGTGGTTTGAGTCACCCCCAAAAGCGATGAAAGATCAAATTCTTTTCCAAGATGTTTATTGCTTTGGAGGGTATAACAATAGTTCTTTATTTCAGCTCATTCTTCAAGTCCTTTTGCTAACTCTTTTCCAAACATCTCCTTGGGGAATTGTGCTATACATATCACACAAAACTGGCCAATTAGGCAGGGAAAAATTAAACCAAGGAGCTCTCCCAGGTAGATTTTACAATGGCTGTAATGATGTGCTCCTTCACTGCCACTAAACCATGCTCCATTATGGAACTATGCAACATGCCTGGCCAGCTTTGGAGTTTGTGTACCTTTTAAGAATGGTGCATGTTTTCTAATACCAGAGGGCTCTGGGATTGGGTGACAAACTCAGCCTTCTGAGGTTAGCTTTTTCAGCAGATATGTGTTCAGGAGAACTGACTGGTACCTTTGCCTTCAAAAAGTCATTCCTTAGAATTTATAAATGTGACTTTTAAAAAACTGCTGCTGCTTTAAGAAGGAATCCACCTCTAGGAATTAAATGTGATTTTCAAAGCAGTGGCATCATTTTTTTTTCCACAGGCAAATGTGGGAAACTGAAAAGGTCAGGCTGCATTGAAAATAGCAGAGAGAAGCTGCACTTATAGGATGTATGGAACATTTTTTCTGAATCATTTTCAAAGCATACACAACCCTTGAAACTAAGACAGTTTGCCTTCCTACTGCAATCATCTTTCTGTAAACTATCTTGCAAATAAATGTCAGTCATTGTCATTTTTGCAAGGCTTCCTCATTAAGTAGATAATCTAGTGGTCTGCTTGGTTTTGCTTGTGGAAGCCACATGAACTTGGAGTCCGATGGATGCTCAGGACTGATTCCTTCATTCAAGGCTGGCATATAGATTTGTTTTAGTCTGTGATGAATGCTTTAGTCAGAGTCCTTCCTCCCCAGTTTCCAATCATGCATGTATGCCAGTCATTCCTGTGGCCGCTATGTGATGTAAATACACAGACCCACAGGGATTTCAAAATCTTGCAGTTGCTGTTTAGATTCTCAGTATGGTGACTCAACATTTTTTTAGCCATTAACTTGAATTTCTTAGTCAGATGAAACAAAATAAATGGATTTGGGGTTGCTAATTGAAGAATGAAAAGTACCATTCTTAACCAATCTTGTTCATTTTAAGTGTTTTCCAGGAAGAAGGAATCCTGCTGTTTTCCCCTCTTCAAGAGGTTGAAGGGAAGGGTATAAGCATTTTCAGAAGGGAATTCTAGGAGGGGTGAAGCAGGGGGAGAGAGCTGCTGACTTTCTGCTCAGAATTTTGCTGTGTAATCTAGTTTGTGAACTGCCAGAACTGCTTTATTGCCCGTTGTGGTTAGACAGCCTTTAGTCTGTCACTGCACATGACCTCATGCCGGCTTGCCCTCTGAAGGCCTCTTGATGCTTCTTAGAGAGAAGAGACTGAGGGTTGCAAGGGATGAAAAACGTCAAGATGGCAAGCATGACCTGATACATGTAGGGCATAGGGCTTGGATTATATGTTTGAAGCTTCCATCTTGATGTTTTTGATCCTCTCCCTGTGGACACCCTTTGCAGAGATCATGCTGTGTTTGGCAATATCCTGTATACTGTTCTTCCATAAGTGATTAGCATTTTTTTCAACAGTTTTTGTGTGCTTGATCTAATCTGCAAAAAAATCTGGGTGGATCTCAGGAAGAGATGAGTTGCTATGGGGAAAAAAAGGTCAATAACCCCTATCATTTACACTTCTGTGGAAATCAAACTGATATGTAGTGTCAAAAGGAAGAGTGACAACACCTCCCCAGCTTGCCTCCGTGCATACAAAACTGAAAGGCTTAAATATCTTTTAAGAATAAAAATCAAAGAAAAATATTTCAAACCATCTGAAAACTTCCCACAAATAGGAGCCTCATTCTTTTGAAGCATTCTCTTCCCTTGGAAACCTGTACATCTCACAGCATTCTTTCTGCTTTTTAAACTAAGCTATGCCATTCTTACTCTGCTGATATTTGGGGCACGATTCGAGTGTGCAGTGAGGTGGTAGGTACATCAGTATAATTTTCTGATGTAGTGTATTTAGCTGAAAAGAGAATTGCTCAACAAGTGCCTATTACTGGTTCATTTTTACCATATTGTGGATGTGTCTGTAAGGGAATGCAAGCAGACCCCAGGAAGAAGGCAGGTCCTCACATGCTTTATTTATTTATTTAATTTCTATGCCGACGAAATCGAAGACTCTTGGCGGCTAACAAACAAACACATTAAAAACATTACAAGTTAAAAATAAATTCATTTAAAACATCAAAATAAAATAAGTAAAATAAATAAATCTTCTTTAAGGAAGATTTCATTCCCACTTGTTGTAACCAAAGAAACTGCATGAGTGTGAACCTTATTTTATGGAGCTTCTGAACTCTTTGACCATCTTATCCAAAGCCAGTCTAATTTATGAATCAATTTAGCTATGATGAAGGTAAAGGCTCCCTTGAATCAAACATCTCACCAGGACTATCTGGCCATGGTTAGGTAACTTTCCTAGCAGTATGAAATATTTGGCATGTTATGAAGCCTGGACCTATTAACAGAGAGATTTTCTTTTTTTAAATTGGTGTCTAGATGTGATAATCTGTTTTTTTAAACAATCACATTATTATTTTTTGTATTTATAATGATGTATAGCATTTGAAGTTTATTTGATTTTTATTCTTGAATTGCTAGCTCTTTTTTTGAGTTAGCTGCTCAGGGCTTTAAGATATAAACAAAAGCAGATATAAACAAAATCAATCTGCCAGATGTCTGTGAAGACTCTCACTCGTCCAGGGTAATTGCATCGCAACAAAGTTTAAAAAACAGGCATCTGGACTGGATTTTTCTCAGGTTGAAGACATTTCACCTTTAATCCAAAGGCTTTCTCAATTCAATTAAATTCAATTAAAGGTGAAACGTCTTCGACTTGAGAAAAATCCAGTCCAGATGCCTGTTTTTTAAACTTTGTTGCGATGTCACCCAAAAAAACTCTTTCTATAAAATAACTCTTTCTAGAATGTTACTTTCAAACACAAGCAATCAATCTCACATGGAATTTAGAAAAAACAAAGATGAAATTAATGTGTACAATCTATCTAAAGTCAAACATTTTTTACATTATTTCAATTTGGAAAAAATTAGGAATGAATGAACATAATCTGATGGACAGCTAATTTGTTTGGATGATTTTTTTTTTCTAATACTGTGATATTCACATTTATATGAATACAGTACTAAACTTTTATCATCTGTGCACTCTGTGGGACTTAGCTCTTTGATTGAGAAGGCTCTAATCTGGGAAAGGTGAAAGGAAAGAGGAGAAGATAGCCAATATCAAGGTGGATGAACTCAGTTACAGCAGATACAAGTACAGTGTTGGAAGACCTGAAAGACCAGGCTAGGGGCAGATCATAATAGAGAAAATCTACAACTAGATGGCACATAATCATTATTATTATCATAATTGCTTGTCATTCTTTAAAGCTAAATTTGGCAACCTTTTTTGTGTCAGGTACATACATTTGGAAAGCACATAGTAATGTGATAATACAAATGGCTCTGACCATGACCAAGAGCAAAATATTGCTTTCCTTAGTGACAAAGCTTATTTGCAGATTATCCATGCCAACCCCTGCCTCCATCTTATTTTTGTCTACTTTTCTGAGCAGATGGTAACATTTTCTAACAAAGCACTATTTTTGTTTCCTATGAATACATGTTCACTGATGCAAAATTATTTGATGACTGATTGCAGCATTTCCATTAAAAATCAGATATGGCAATGAACATAAGTATGTCTGTTCAGACTGGCATCTTGTCCATCAAGGTCACAATTTAAAGAAAGGGAGAACACATTCAAATGGATAGACTATATAATCTTACTGGCATACCATAGAAAAAGGTAAGGGTTTCCCCTACCAGTCATGGCTGACTATAGGGAGTGGTGCTCATCTCCAATTAACAGCCAAAGAGTCTGAAGATGGTTCTATGGTCATGTGGCTGGCATGGCTATATGCCAAGATGCATGGAACATTATTACCTTTCCCATTGGATTAAGCAATATCTATTTACCAATTTGCATTTTTACATGCTTTTAAATTGCTAGGTTGGCATGAACTTACCCTGTTATGCGGTAACATTATGCACTTGGGTCTTGAACTCAAGATGCCAACCTTCTGGCTGACAAGCTCATGTCTTAACCACTTGATCACTGAGCACCATACAAATAAATAAAGAGCTTCTATATAAAATAGCATAAAGTTTGAAAGTTATCTATTTTTAGTTTGATCATTAATGAAACATGGCAAGTTTAATGGAGTTTTAGATGATCAGGAATACTGCAGTTCAGGTTGTAGAAAATATTTTCAATTCCAAACACTGAACATAAAGTGGATGATTGACCTAGGCAATACAGCTTGAATAATGGTCCATAACGTGCTTTGTACAAAACTGATATTACATTCTTAATAGCAGATGACAGCCTTTGGATTTGAAGACATGCAAATAAATCTCAATATTGGCAGCCATGGGATAATATTAAATCCCCATTACCAATCATTTGTTATTGAATATGTTAAAATTTCAACTAAATCATTCCTAATCTTGTATATTCTATAAAATGCTTGCTAATACAATTGACTCAGAGTAACAGATTAGTGAACATTTGTAAAAGATTATTTTTATGTAACCATCAAATTACAATATAAATCATCATTTTCATCATATGTTGCTATAAATTTATTCTACTTATGCTTCATAACAGTGTTTACAATATTAAGAAAAACTGATTGCATATTCACTTGGAACTATAAGGCCTGCAGAATAAACAAGTATATCAGAACTCAAGTTTTAATATTAAAAACGACTGCAATCCAGATTTTTTTAGTATTATAAACATGTGGACACCTGTTCTTTAGAAAATAGAAATAACATTTTATTTTTTAACTGTTTGTTTATAAAATTTGTCTAAGCCAAAAGGACAAAAGGTAATGCACAAAGCTTTATAACATTCAATAAAATCAACATAATAATTAATATAGCAATCAAATTAAGTTTCATTAATGTACATTAATGCCAAACATAACATACAATTCTTCAATATGTCATTGCTAGTTAGATTTCAATTCTAAATGCTTTTAGAAGAGCCCTGTTTTACCTGCTTCTGAAAGGCTATGAGAATGAGAGCCATTATTAGGAAGCAATTATTGCCAAAGACAGGAGTTAGTACAGTCACCTCCTACCTTATTTTCTGGTAAGTGGAATTCTTAGAAGGTTCTCCCAGGTAAGAAGGATAGAAACCAATGAGGACAGATGGTCCCTAAAATACCCAGGCTCCAAGCCATGTTTGGTTATATTGGTAGTGACGAGAATCTTGAACTGTACTCCATAATCAATATCTGAACCCACTTGCTTAGGAGCAGAAGTATTAAAACTCTGTGCCCCAATTTTCAGTGCTGATAGATGGTCCAAAAGTATACTGTGGTTTACAATAATGAGAGCCATTGAAAGACCAGGAGGAAGGATGTTTGTCATATTTTCATCTAAGCTCCACCACAGGTCAACCATTAGAGACCCATGCACAAATCTGAATCCAAATATACACATTCCAGAGAAGATATTCTTACAATTAATAATTATGTAGATAATTGACAATAATCTACTCACTCTGATATCTCTTTTTCCACCACTCATCTTCAGTTTGCTGGTACTACATTAATACTGGAATGTAAATTACTCTGTATAATAAAGGGTAATGTTTTGTTCATTCAACTTCTAATCTCTGGCAAAAGTGATAAAAAAATATTTTCATACAAGAGTAAAAATTCATAAATACCACAAATTAAACTAGAGTAAATTATTTGGCATGGGGTATAGGGTAAAATAGAAGATCCTACTAGTAGTGTAAAGAGTAGAAAGTCATTTCCAACCTCAAGATACCTTTTCACATACTTCACAGCAAATATGTGAAATGAACACAATTGTTTGGGATTAGTTTTGAGATGTGGATATTTGTAAATATGAATGTACTGTATAAGTCCTTAGTACTTATGACAGATGCTATAAACAGAATATAATTGACAAATATTGTCCATTTTATAGTATTTCAAATTGCATTAGAACATTTACTAATTTTTTTCCTACTCAGGTGATCAAACAATCAAATCAAATCATTGTATTTTTCCCCATCAAATGATAAAGTAAATAATTATGGCTCTTGTTAAATCAGAAAAGATAAGGAAAGTGAAAAAGATTAAAATATTTATGCTAAAATCAACTAGTTAATTCCCTCACACACCCCCAGTGCTATTAAAAATATTGTATTTGAATAATAATGTATCAGATATATGGGGTAAATAAAGATAATACATAAAGGGAAAAGCACTCGTGCTTATTGTGTCAACTCCATGCCATTTAAGTCAGTGAAAACTGACTGCTGACACCCGTGTTGAGTCCTGGAATATGGAGCACAGTTTATGTAGCATGGTACAGTTAATTCTGTCCCAGTGCTGCAGCGTTGCTGTATTATTGAGAAGAATATGAAGTTGCTTCTTCTAATATTTCTTACTGATGTTTCACATAACTTTACGTAAACAAACTAGTTTACATTAAGAAATATTGACCAGAACTGTCAACATTATAATGACTGGGGCTCTGTTATTCCCATTAATATGGAAACTTCTGTTCAGGCTGAGAAAAAGCATTAGAAATATTCAGATATTCAGTTCAAAATGTTAACGTTAACGCAATTTAAGCTTAAAAAAGGATATAGCAACAACAAAACACTGAATCCTTGCGTCTTGAGCCAACGGCAACACTGCAGCACCACATAATAATTTGGATCAGAGATGGCCTCTTTCTTTCCAGGTTTTGATGTGCCTTTACACAAAGTGTAGTAAAGAAACTCTAGAGTGTTGCTCCAAACTCTAGAGTCTTGCCTGTTATGAAAACGTCATAAAAACTTCTATAATGCAAAAGAGCAAGCACGAATTTCCAGCTCTCCGTAATTGTTTGCCATAAGCCTTTTTGCTTTTTCTCAAGATGTCTGGCTGTGATATCGCCTCAGAGACAGGATATGGGAGCTGATGGGCCTTTGTCTTATTTAGAAAATTAGTCTTAAGTACCAGTTCTGTCCGTCAGTATGTCTTGGGTGTGGGAAGTGGCTCGTTTGGTTTCATCACGCACTGATAGGCTGCAATGATAGGAATGGCTTGAAGGTTCGACCTACATAATTGGGACTTGTGCGGTGGGTAAAGAGAAAAACGTTTCCCAGATGCCGCAGATGGTTTTCAAAGTTATTGCTGCTGGGTGTGTGTGTATGTGTGTGGCCTTTTGCACTTTTTTCATAAATCTATTGCCCTGTGAGTTTATCTTCAAATGTGTTCGAAAAAAGACCAAAGTTGAGGAAGTTTCTCCCATTCTTTTATCACTAAACTGTGACGATGAGCAGCAACAAGGAGGGCTGTACACAGCAGTAACATGAGAGGTGCCAGGATTCCAAGGAATGTCCGGGTCAAAGAGAATAGAGGTGCAATGGTAAGGGCGATGAGGTAGGGATCAAGACACCATTTTGGGAAATTTCAACTCAGCATGTAGTTAGACTGTTCGTTTCTCAATTAAGAAAAATGGGATTTCTCAGTCCTCAATTCTGAACTGCCTAGATTCTTGGCTGATTAATGTCACAGTTGCTGAGGTGAATGAATTAAATCAAGTCTATCTTTTCAATTCATGGCACGCTACTTTATCATTATTAGCTTAAACATTTTGGAGGCATGGATAGGATTCTTTATTGCTGTAAATGTTGTATGGCCCAGTCAAATACTGGTAAAGAAATTACAAGCAAATTAAATAAACACATAGAATGGAATCTGATGGTTATTTAGTGATTTTTGTTGGAGTCTGAAAAAAGCTAGTTTGAGCTTTGGGCAATTTCATCTGGTTTATTCTAAAATAAGAATAGGACAGTGCAATGCTCTTGCAGGAAAAAACATGAAATACAAATACCCGGGTTTGTTGGTTGTTTGTTTGTTTATTATATTCAAGGAAGAACCGCTGTGCCGAAATGAACCATTATTACCATATTTATACATTATAAATTAATTAGAAACATGAAGAAAGAGACTTTACAAATCCAATGTAGTGGCAAATTTTTATAATCAGTCATACAAAGAAATAGGAGGCAGAGTCAAATCACTGAAAGAACATGAAAAAAATCTTAAAGTCAACTACTTGCGCTACCGCATGCACTAAGAAAAAAATACTACGCGCAAAACAGTATGTGAACAGAATATTAAGATTCTATACATTGGAGTAAGCAAAGGCCAATTATTGAAAATGCTAATGAATTACACAAAAAGAAATACTCTAAAATATATCTATCAAAACTCATATATAAGTGAAAAAATGGAGGTTAAAAGAAACACCACACTTGTATACGATATCACAGAGGACAAGGGAAGAAGGAGGAAGATTGGACTCAAAGGTTGATGCACAACTTACTCAAGAACCAAACAGACACATAAAATACAAGTATTGTAATCATAACCCCATCATCTTGTACAGGTAGCAAGATAACTACTGAAAGAGCTGTAGCCCAGAGGATGGCTAGAAAGCAGACCAGACCAGTGCTTTGGGACAGGAGCATTTATCTCTTCCTATTTTGTTATCAAAACATCCAGTCTTTTCCCATTCGTTAGAGAGAATGCCTCCCCCAGTGAGGCAACACCTTGCTGTGGTTGGGGGGCTTGTGTGCTCTGAAGAAGATGAGAGCTCTGCCAGAGGTTCAACCATACTGGACAG
>JANHZU010009832.1:0-19326 GCA_032468055.1 Acrochordus granulatus | reverse complement strand
TAAGAAAGCCTTTTGGATAAAAGGTGAAACATCTTCTACTTGAAAAATTCAATCCAGATGCCTGATTTTTAAACTTTGATGTGAATCTGCCAGATATTACTTAATTACTGAAAGATTCCAACTTTAGGACCAGTCTTAAGGTTCTCTAGAAATTTTTCTAGGCTGAATGCTAAGCAACCAACAGAAAAAGTCAGGAAAAGAAGACAAGGAGTAAAAAATAAAAATAGAGTTAAGATGGTATGATTACATTGCTTAGGTATTGGTATAGTTATATTTTCCTCTTTTGTGCCGTTGAGAAATCTAAAGTGGAAATGCTTTGGATGGGAGCCAAATTAATTTCAGACTGTCTCCAAATGTTCCTTTGTAACTCTCTTAGAATTAGGGTTTTTAATCTATTAATAATCTCGAAAGCTAATACTTGTAATCCACTGGACATTAAACTAAAGCAGATTCACACGTATAAGCAACTGTGATAGCTAGCCACAAAGATGGAGGCCTAAGGTATTGCCAACACATGTGAACTGAGCCTAAGGAGAAATTACGCATGAGCACTGACTGAAGAACAGAGGCAAGACTGGGCAGAGGAAAGCAGTGAGATGGAATGTGGAGTGTGTGATATTTCTTGTGAAAATCAGTACACTCTCAAGTGCCATGCCGAGCACTCTATAAACAATCACAAACAGATCTTTGCAGTTCTTGATGTAGCTGGTGGGGAGCTTCAGTCTGAGCAACGTGGTGATTTCCCTGTTAGAAACAAGGAGTACGTAGTCAGGAAACACTTCATAATTTCATTTTCATAAAAAAAAAAACCTACCGGCATCTGAAATAACACCTTCCTTATAGTACTTGCCTTGTTGGTGTGCTTTGCATACTTCATTCAATATGACGTCTGTCCCTTGCACACACTATATATCAGAATTTGCATCTTTAGTCTCTGGATTGATAAGGACAGTGTCAAAGTTTCATTGGAAGCGTGCACTTTTTTAAAAAAAAAGAATTAAAATGGAGCTATGTTTCCAGTTAGAAAAACAAAGTGAATTGGCTCTTGAGGGCACCTTTCAAAATGTAATTTCCAACCTCAAAAGGCTAAATGATTTTGGGAGCAAAAACGACGCTTTGCCTAAACCTAAAGTTATTTTCAGTGTTGAACGAAGTCATTTCCTGCCGCACAAAGCCCAGCAGCCGTTCTTTTACTTGGGTATTCGCTTGGGTATTCGCTTTGAAGTTTCAGAATGAATCAGACTCGATGGATATTTTGACCCAGAATCGTTTGGGTGGCAGATTCTGCGGGCCATAATCCGCGTTCATCTGCAGAAGAAGACGAGTGGGCAAGCTGGGGAGACGGACTTGCGCTAGTGATCAATGGCCTCTTCTTGGTGGTGCATCAGAAGCCGGAGGCTCAGCTGATGCCAGGAAAGAGGCTGTGATCCCTCTCGTGCTCTGCTGCAGGAAGAACGCGCGCTTGCCCATATGTTTCCTGACCTTTGTTTTCTGGGCGGAGAGGCTGGATCCTGCCACACCTCCACCGATCGCACTTTGTAATGCGGGGAGCCGAAGTAGAAGGCTTGCAGGCCACGTTGGCTCCCAGCGGGAGGTGGCCTGTGAATCCCATGGATTATCGTGTGGCGGACCTGACTGCCTTGCCTGAATTAGCTGCTGGCGTTTCGTGAAGAAGAGGTTCCCAAGGAATCCGCCCAGCGTCTCAGCGGTGGGTGGAGGGGCCGTGGTGCCCAGCAGGAAAAAAGGAGCAAGCGCCCCTCTTTCTCCGATACCAACCCGAGGGTCTCGCCACAGAAAGAAAGCATGGCCTGGTTCACGCTCGCGATAAACCCGCCTACAGTGAGTTCAGTTATTTGTGTGAATCCAGCCAACTAGGGCTTGTTCAGTGAACCTGAATCATACAAATCGAGGCTTATCAAGTGTGAGCCCAGGCAGTAATACTTCTTTGAAATGATCCACAGGAGCTACAGTACACGGGCCATTTTTGTTTTCCACTCGCTGAGCCACGCCTGACTCTTCGCGACCCCGTGGACCGCGGGCCTTCCTGTCCTCCACCGCCTCCCGGAGCCCACTCAGATCCATGTCCACCGTGGTGACAATTTGTGGTTCAGTAATTATTTTCTTGACGAGGCTGTGCTGATGTAAGGGATAAGCACGTTGTGCAGTTAGATTTTCTCAAACACGTAGCTGGTTTCCCCCTGAAAGTCTCCGGTTGATGAAAAACGTGCAAATGCAGCTAAGGCCCTCTTGGAAATATCAGCCACCTCTGTGCTGTTGCAAATAGCAGCAGGATCTCTGTTTTCCCTTCCCAGAGCCCCTCTTGGAGCCATTATCTCAGTAAGTGGGAGGGGTGCAGTGTGGAAAAGTGACTCGGCAGTTTTGACTTTTCGCAAATCAGCAGGTCTCCGCTTTCAGAGAAATGACAAATTTTCTTTGGTCTTTCTTTCTCCTTCTTTGCATCACACAGTGCTGAATCATAGCTATTTGGCCCCTGCAAAATCGTCTGGCAAAATTATAATCGGTCTTAGTGACTGTTTAAAGTTATGAAGGACCCTGAATGAATTTGGCTTATGACCCACATTCAAAGTTCAGACATCTGCCTCTCCGACCCCCCTGCAGTCACGTGGCTGCATTTTGAGTGCTCAGCTGCCAGTCCGCTTTTATGACCATTTGCAGCATCTCGTTGTCATGTGACCACAATTTATGATGTTTTTGCCGGAAACTGGTGTTTACGTCTGGTTTCCAGCAAAAAAATCCTCCATAGTGAACAATAGATTCTCTTAATGACTGTAAAGATAGTAAAATTGGGCACAGTCACGTGGTTTTACCACCATTGAGACTTAATAATAAAAGCTGTGGGCTCAATTGTGGTCGTACTTCGAGGACTACTTATGTGTATAAGGGAATACAGTATATACAAAAGGAATGGGCTACATAATATTGTTCCTAATATAATTAAATAAATAACTGAATAATATGAAGAAATTAATTGTGTTGCATTTGCAATAAACCACACAGTAAATTGTACTGGAATTTGTCACCACTTGGCCTGTAGATCCCGGGCATCAAAAATTAACCCTGCCCTCTATAGCTCAACCTGGTGGGAAGTACAGTGGTGCCCACTAGGAAGTCAGGTGGGGCACAGAAGTAGCTGAGAACTTAGGGCTTATGTTGGAGTTGGTTGTGGTACTTACTGTGGCCCGCTAGCTTGTTCAGGCAAGCAGAAGTTGGTCCTGACTTGCGAGCACATTCCCAGGAGCCTCCTTAGAGGATCGCTGCTTCTTTCACGGCGGAGCTGTACTATGTTGGTTTGGATTGATGGGAACTGTAGTCTAATCTGCTGGCAGGGTTCCAGTTAGGGCATAGTTGACTTATGAACCAGCCAGTCCTTCTACAGTTAAGCCTCAATGGGCAGGATTCTAAATATTTGGTATCATCTTTAAACATAATAAGACAACCTGTGACCCGCGTTTCAGATATATTTCTTTTCCTAAACATGGGTGGGCAAAAAGAAACAGTGGGAGCAGGAGCAACTTCCAATGTCCTGCTGACTTCTGCACTGACTTTACTTGTGGGAAGCTGACAGGGAGCGTCACTTCTCCTCCTTGGTTGACCCGCAAAACTGCCTGCCACTTTGCTGGGGGAGAGGAAGCAATGGGAGCTTCGGACCATGATGAAAACAGCCCCACTCCCCATCCTGGCATGTCCCCAAAGCCCCTCCCTCCAGGGAGGAAGAGAGCTCACCCATCAACCACTGGTGGCTCCCCGGTGGCTCACATGTTAGCTCACTCATCCATCCTTCCCGGCCACTGCCATTAAGAGATTTCAGATTTCAGAGTCCAAAGCAGCCTATTGCCACTTGCTTGCTGGGGCTTACTGCCATCCAATTGAGTACAGAGGCTAGAGGGAAATGGGAAAGAAGGTGGGGAGATGGCCTCCCATCTTCCCTTGTGCCACGCAACCTACAGGTTTCTGGAAGCACAATCAGAAGGCTGAAGTGGCCACAATTTTCCCAAATTCATTCCCACAGGAGTCATGGGTCCAGCATTCTGTAAGTTAGCCCATTTGAATTACCTTAGTTCAATAATTGCTGCCCTATAACTTCCAATTTGCCCAATTAAAGGTTACAAACAAACACAGGAGTTTAGACAGAGATATTTAACAGTAGCCCTTATCAAAGGGCAGAATTAAGAAGTTCTGAATCATTAGCTGAAACCTGAAGATCAAGATAGGAAAGAGTAACCTGCTTGTTGTAGGAAGTGCTTGCAAAACATAGGCTATTATCATTCTTTCTGCAAAATACTTTCAGTTGAAAATAAGCACTTTGCCACTGAACCAGATCTCTAATGGGATCTTTCACACTTGGTTCTAGATCAAACCTAGATTATATGACAAACTAATCTCTATTTAGCATTATGACTGCCTGCCTCCAGCTGACAAAATCTGGATACCTGAATGGAGCTTGTTTACCTTGTGTATATCCTGTCCTGGGCGACTCCTGAAATTCTCTCTGGAGGAGTTGGCAAATTCCCATAGTATAACTGTGTTGCCAAAATGTATCATTGTGGCTTGCCATGGGAATGCGGTGGTTTCCTGGCATTTTTAGAGTAGTAATGCACAGGATGTGGAAGAGCTACATCCCAGGTTATTATTGAAAACTTTGACCTGGCACTGCCCTCCTCGTGTGTGTGTGTTTTTTGCTTTCTGTGAGATTCTACTCCCATTGGCTATGGAAGTATGCTCCTTGCTGTTTCTCTCAAACACCAAATTATTGGAGCCGAAAGATTGCTCACCAAGTGGCAAAGCTTAATAATAAGGGGAACTCACAATCAACCTTAAATTAAGACTGAATCTCCCAGCTCAGGGATCTCTAAAGTTTTGGATAACATTTCCAGAAAGTTTGTCTTGTGGTAAATGTGAATCATGTAACTGGCTGTAGAAGAGCATAGAGATGGTCTTGGAGAAGATGGATGGAGACCGTTAGCAGAACATGAGCTCAGTCCAGGAAATAGCATGAAAAAGAAAACACAGCTCCACCTTGACCTGCTTTGGTGTAAGAAGGAGGGAAGGGGACATGGTATCAGGCTTTCAAAGTTCTGGTCTATATCAATAGAGCTGTGATTTCTGCCCTGATCTACCTCAAAGGACTGACACTAGCTCTCCTCAAGATGACAGCCATTCTGTAATTAGGAAGCCTTCTCACCACAGTCATTTTAATAAAACACCACCTAGATGGATGCCAGAATTTTGAAGATGTTGGTCACCTCAGAAAACACTTATAATGACCACTAGAACATAGGTGTAACCGTTTATGGCCATCCAAGAGAGTAAAGCAGATTGGCAATTCTGCAAAATGCAAATGGACAGGAGATATGCAAAGAAGACAGGGATGTGAATGATCCTTTAAAAAGGGCTGAATTCACATATTTTAATGAGCAAGAGGTACAAATGGCTATTTTTAAGCTTTTAGGAAATTCCTTATCAGGAATTCAGATTCAAAGATAGTATGACTGAAATGACACTAGATGTATGAGCTCAAAGTCAAGACCTGCCCCTTTACCCATGCTGATGATATCTCCAGGCTTGGATGGGGAATACACAATTCTGGAAAAGTGCTTGAAACTAAGCATTTCAGACAGAGGAGGCACCTCAGCCTTTCTTCCCAGGGGTACAAAATGCCTCCGGAAGGGAGGCAGTGGAATGTGGGTTTGCCATTTTCTCTCCCATTTTCTTTCCCATAATTGGCTCCCATTGTGATTTCAGCATGCTCTCCTAGTAATTCTACCATGGTTGCATTTTGTCCTCCTTGGGGTATCAGCCAAATAAGCTTTTGATTTAGAGAAAACTAGTAGGACATGGGCCAGCCATCTGGAAAGTACCCTCTGAAGGGTGTGGAGGAAGTGAGACCAAAGAAGAGCTCTTTCATCCCAAAGAAGATGCCTTTTCAGCATCTGGAGCATGGGTGAGTCAGAAAGACGGCCTTCTGCCCGGTCATCTTGCTTGAGAAGTGCTATTGGTTGTTATAAAGGAAAGTGTACATCAAGCAGATTGTAAATCATATGAAGCAGCCCTCTGTGCACACAGATAATTTTAGACTTTCCATTTAATGGTTTACCAGGTCCCTCTCCTTAAACTGACAAGCAGCAGTAACATTAGCTTGTCTGGGTCACTTCCCAGGGCACTTCCATCCTTATTATTTCTTCTGCATCCCTGGTAATGCTTGTGCAAAAAATAAAGCAAAATAAAACCCTGCTCAAAGGTCAGATCTTCTGAACTGTTTCCCCATTTGAACCTATGTATGTTGAAGTTTCAAGAATAGTGCAGAACTGGCCTCCGGGTCCTAAACCCATGTGCTTGGACCATTTTTTCTTCAGAGGAAAGCAGATAAAAAAGAGAAGGAAGATCCTTAACCATGTACATGCCTTGGGACTTCCACTTCCCAAATGAAATGCTTTCAGGAATGTGGCAGTAAGCTCTGCAGCCTCTGTAAGAGTGGGCTACCAATTCCAGTCATCCTGATCCTGGTCCCAACATTTGCTGCTGATAGCATGGATATTGAACCCTCCTGGATACCAGAGCCCTGTGTCCCAGCCCAGTGGTCCAGCCCTTGTTGCATTACAGTCATGAAGCTTTCCTCCCAGTGGACTGCAGGTCTATTGCAGGATGACAGTTCTGGACATTTACAAAGGTTGGACACCTTTTATTTATTGTATTCTGTTTTGAGTAGATTTTATCTATTTCTGCCATTGGGCATGCTCTCTTAATGAAGTGATTGCCTCTTTGTCTCCTTCCTCTGACTTGAATGTGTCTTTGATCTGTGTAGCATGTATGTAATGGTATGTAGAATGACCTTGGGAGATAGGAGAGAGAGACACAGATGGGACAACTGGCATGTAAAAGTTATCTCATTTACAGAAGAGTTCAGTCCAAGGAGAGAGAGTGTGGGAATCATTTCAGAAGGGACCCTACTTAGTGTTCTAGACAATAAAAAAAGAAGGGGAAAATACTTTCAGTCTTGCAAATATTTGGTTAATGTAACCTTACAGTAAAGATAGAACTAGTACTGCTGGTTGTGCTTCTTGCCTGGACTACCTTGCAGTGTTAGCAGTGTATGACCAGGACTGTGTTCCTAGGCCTTAACAAAATAAATTCTGCTCCAAATAAGCTTTAAATTCTGTAGCTTCTCTCAGTTACCCAAATGTACACCTGCTGTGATATTTCAATTTTTATATGTTTTCCTTGGCTTATGATCTTGACGAGGTTCCAGCAGATCTTGCCAATTTGTCTTCACATATACTTTTTACATCCAAAAGGGCTAGAATGTAAGAATAGTCCTTGGGATTAAGCCAAGGACCCCCAATATATCTTGCTGAATCTCATTGGGACCAACAGATGGCCTCTAAGTGAGAGACTGATTGATAATGTCCTCTACAATTTCCCCTGCAACTGGCATTTGTAGCCCTGTTGCCCCAACCCAGCCACAACTGAACCCTCCATGTCTACTTGAGAACCCCTCAAAGGCATTTGGATGTCTGGACTAAGACTGTTCTTGGCCTGATGTGCTAGGGTTCTTAAAATTGCCCTTGTCTTATTGAAAGCTGAGACATTTAGCTGAGAATCTAAATCCTGCACTGAGTAGCGCTCTCTGGGGTTTTTCTATGGTGGGATCCATGTTGCAATTTGGAGAAGAAAAGAAACCAGATATGGCAATGAGTGCAGAATTCAGCTTGATTATCTTCCTGGTGAAAAAGCATGTTGACATTAACAGGTGATAAGGAAGGAAAACTAACTTTGCTTTGTCAGGAGAAGAGAATAGTCTTGGGCCATGTGCTTTGGTTAAGCAAACTTCCCTGCCACTGTTTGTGCTGAATTTCCCCCTTTGCTTTATAATAGTGTAGGGAAAAGGGTAAGTAGGTAGGTTGACCACAGTTGATACTTGTTGGGGATAATGAGGGGGTACTGGTGGCATGAGTATGTGGGGGAAGGGGAAGACAGCAATGGTGACTTTATGACCCTGTTAAAACAGTCAATGTACGGGTGCCTCTCCCTCACATGTCAATACACAATCTGTGAATGACAAATTATTGAAAAGAAAAAGGTTGCTCTCATCCTGAGGCCTTGTCACAAGAATGTTCTATAGCTGGTTTGGTTCAATTTAATAGCCTTGTTAAATGCTTCTTCATTATTCAAGGAAAAGACAGAGGTCAGCAGGCTCAGAATGAATGGAGAACTCCTACAGCTGATGACCTCCAGATTATCCAGATTGTCAAGAAAGGGCATGTACTGCTGTGGCTGCGGAATAAGGCTAATCTGGTTCTCTGCTAGGCAAGATACAGGATGAGAACCCATTGGGCCAGTCAAGCTAGAGGAAGAAGAGGAGGAGGAATCAGAACAGAACTAGCTCTTGCTTAATATAGGTAAACATCCTGCCTGTGGGATGAAAGCAAGGGGACAAAATTCCCCCAACTGCACACACCAGTTATCTAAATTCAGGGATGCAATAATCAGTAAGTCTTAGGGTAGCACTCAGGACCCCACACATTGGGGAGAGGGGCTCCAAATAGCCATTTCAAAGGTGCAAATGATGGGGACATTGGTAAACAAGGCCCGTCAAAAGCAGGTAGACTAGCATGAATATAGAGGATGACAATCTGATGCATCACTTCATGGAATGGCCGCACCAGCCATTTGATGAAAGTTCCCTTTCTTTTCTCTTATTAAAAGAAAATAGAGAGGAAAGCTCAGGGCAAGTAGCCAGGCAGGTAGAGAGTTAGAAATGCTTCTTCTATCCTATTATATTGTCAAAGAACATCACCTTTTCCTAAATGGCATTTACTCTGAAGTAAATGCCATTTACTGAGCAGTAGAAGCCAGTTCTGTTTTATTCATGTAATCATGACTTCAGTTTAAAATGTGAAGAGGGCATAGTCAGATTGATAAATAATCTTTTTTTTTGGCAGAAGCAGTGGAAGATCATGGAATAGCAATGGCCAAGAAGTGGTGCACTTCACTAATTTAGTAATGAGAAGCCCCCCCCTCATTTATACAATTAAATTAAGCAAAAATATTGCTTAATTTTGTGCTCCTAAGATTTGTGGGACTTCAACTACTGGCTAGGCTGGCAGGAATTTTGGGGGGGGTGTAGTTCCAAAATATATAAAGGGTTCCTCTGTTTGCCCTATGGGTGAAGTGATAGCACAATCACTTAATGAGCAGGATGGTTGCTGTGGTCTCATTTCATCCTTCTCCTTCCAGGAATTCTTACTGTACTTGTCACTCCTGCTTATTGAGGAATGCTTCCAATGTTAATCTTTCCAGAGTAGATAGGGATTCTGACAACCTGTGGCCCAATCTTAGGGGGTCTCAAGCATGTTACAAAAATCCTGGACATCTCACCTTACACATTTTGTATTGGAGAAACTCTTTCCATACAGTATCACCCGGTAGAGTGATAGGTCACTACTTCTACATTCTACTTTACACTGCTGTTTGAACCCAGTCATTATAGTTTGTAAACCATACATAGTTAATGGCTAAGAGAGGAATGTTTAAGAGACAAAGTTTTTTAAAAAAAAAAACTCATGACTTAGTATGATGTGTGAATTCAGACACACTCTGGGCTGCAACAGATAAAAGCTGTTGTGACTCTTGCTGCCTGAGTTGCTTGATGATATCTGTTGCGTTGTGACTCTGTCTTTTTGGATCTGTTAGTGGATCTATTCAGTGTCATCATTTATGGTGTCCTTCTGAAATGCTTTGCCAGAAAGAGACTCTGATTAAACTGTCTCCCAATTGCTTTATGATGTCAATTTTATATATACGCAAGTGATAAGATTACCCCTTATAGAATCCTACCATGCTTGCCAAGAAGATAGAGTAGGCCTTCTTAATTGGCATCTTCTGGAATCACTCTGAAAAACTGGAACAAAGCCAGTGCACTTTCATCACTGAGACATCAACCAAGAACTTAATGAAATCTATTGAAATGCAAATAAAGACCAGACCAGATCCCACACTAAGCAGGGACTGGACCAGATAAATTATGTACACTCTGTATGAAATGCCATAGACCAGCAGTGGGGAGGAACTAGAGGGCTTCAAGCAGGAGATAACTTGTTTGATAAGACCAACCAATGCCATTTCTGGGCTTCTCCACCAGTTTTATTTCCCAATCTCTCCAACATACTTTGAGGATGCTCAAGCGATTGTCTTCACTCTTGCCAATTTCAGAACAGTGAGAAACACAGGGATCACTATGAACCAATCAGTACTCTCTCTAGCTGTCCAATTGGAGAGAGCAAAAAGATTATGGGGTCAATGCTCTGCCCCCTGGTGCAGCAAAACTCTCCTCCACTTCATGCCAAAAAAAGAAGAATGCACTTTTCATGCCTCCCTGTCCCTCATTTGCCATCTGAAAGGAAATTCTGTAGGGGATGTATTTTGCAAAACAAAACAAAGCTTTGAAAACATTCCTAACATTCTTTTGCTATGTTTAAAAGCTTCTAAAGGTGAAAAGGAGAACAGCCCATCAGCACTTTTGCAGCTGCATATTTTTTCAGTACTTGTAACCATGGTTATACAATAGATAAATGTGCTGGGAACAAGGGTAAGAGCAATGCAATTCTGTATAAAACTCAGCCTCTAGAAAGAGAACTCAAAGCCCTAAAGTTGGGATGAGAACACAAACCATGAACACCATTCAATCAGTGTTGCGGGGGGGGAATCCACTTATCTTTCAGAAAAACCAACCACTGCCTCCCCAATCCCGCTGAAATACTGAGTCAGCTCTCCAAATTAGCCAATGACCAACAACCTGGAATCAAAGGCTGATGTCAGGTTAAAACTGGCTCAAAGTCACCTGGAGGTGTCCTCTGCATACTATAAGGAGATTGGAAGCCAGATTGAGAAGGATCATGAAAAAGACCCATATTTAAAATATATACTTAAAATAACATTTTGGCCTTAAAATAGCTTTTTATAAGGACGTCTGTAATGGATGAGACCACACTAACCCAAGACAAGGGAAATGACTAAGTGCAAAACAAAAAATCAGCCAAAACAAATTCAAAAAATCCTCCACAACATTCTAACAAAGACAAATGCTCTCTCACACTCTTTGCCAAAATCTGACCTCAGTCATCAGTCTGGGTACCTGCTTTCTGTTATTTTCTGACAATTTTCTGCTCCTCTAAACACAAAGATACAGGCCTATAACTGAAGAAATAGCTTCATCCCTGCTGGGTTTGGGGCAGCCTAATCTCTCTGGATGGCTTCCCTGGGGACTATGTAAGTTGCGGCTCTGCAAACATAGAGGAGCTTTTATTTTCATTTTCCTGGAGGATCCTGCCCTGCCCTGCCCTGCCATCAACGCAGTTCATTAATCACTTTGGGAGATATAAGCACATCTCTACTTGGTGAACTTTACTCGGAGGTCAGGGAAGTTATCCTTTCCCCAGCTCTATGAAACCTGGAACCTGATCTACGAGTTTATGATGTAGTAAGGAATTGAAGAAAACAACATTGGTGGTGATTTCCTTTTAAAACTAAGAACAATATTTCATCTGTTTTCGGAAGCACAGCTTGAAGAACGTTGTCATGAATGGGCACTGCCTTGGATGTTCGGACCTTAAACTTAAAAGGGGCTTATTTCTGAATAGACCTGTATTGTAAGTCAGGTCATTTTGGTGAAGTTTGTGGTCAGCTGTGATGCTAAATATATGGCTGAGGGGGACCTGGGCTAATAGCAGCTTGTTTCTGATTCTCCTGCTGGCAGATTGTTCAATGTTAAGATTGAAGAGCTTGGAATCTCAATGAATTATGCAGGATGCAATGTTATTGTGTGACATCAGGTAATAAAATAGATTTCTATGCAAATTTTTACACACAGACACAGACGCCCTTTTAAACAAGAAGATAAAAGCTAACACAAACTAGTAAAAAGGAAGAGATCAAAGAAAAGACAAAGTGCAAGAAAAGGAAAAAAAAATATGTCAATGAAAAGAAAGAAAATATAAAGAAGTGACTTCCAATATACTTCACAACAAATATAAGTAGAAATAAGTTTTGACCTCTCTCTCTGAGGTTACATCATATAACTCTTCATGTCTAATCAGAAAACCATAAGTCACAAGCTCATTGTTTTCATCTTTACCACATTTAAAGTCCATAAGAGACTTTTGCAATAAATTCAGAGAATGTCTTTTCTCTAATCAAAGAAGTTAACTTATTCATTTCAGCAAAACCTTTCAGCTTCACCAGCCATTCCTCCGTAGCGGATAGCGTCAAATCTCTCCGCTTCTGTGCATACAGTAATCTCACTGCTGTGATTTTTAAACCATGCTTCTAGCTCTTGTCAACCCCCCCAAACTCCCAAGCCTCTTTTTTGGCTGTACCCACTCTTGATGTTCAGGAAGCTGCAGAAGAGTAGAGCAGTGCTAAGCAAATCCATGTTTCTTATAGATTGCCAGTCCCTCTCTTTGTGCTCCACATGTGATCAGTAAGCAGAAGGTGAGTAAAGGAGAGAGATTTTTGAACTGGGCTGAGCAGGCACATCTAAAGGGAAGGATGTCTTTTGTTCACAAGGCCACTGATGTTTTGATGGGATTGGTGATTATCAAAACTGCAAGTCTTAGCATTTCACTCAGTCATTTGTACCTCTCTATTCGGGGGGGATTGAATGATTTGTGCTTGTGTCTTAAAAATACAGGAGCCCCCCCACCCCAGTTTTGTATTGCAGCTGGGAACCAAAGCTAGTAGTAGTCAGTTTGTTGAAAAATAATTGGTACATATAGTAAGTAGGATCTGACAATGAATTTTAGGTAAGGCAGCTTTCTTAACTCTAGGTGGGGAAAAAGATGATAGTGGTGATACCTTTTTTTCCCTGGACAATTCTACACCCTATAAATCTGGCTCAGGATGATAAATTAGAAAAATGGAAGATGGCTTTAAGTGCAAAATTGCCTGTTATTCAGCTCAAGCTGTGTACTGTCTGAGACTGGTGAACAGATTTGTTGCCTGTAATAAAAATATTAATCTAATAGAAGACATATAGTTCTGAAAACATGCATGGCCTGCTTTGGAATACATATCTCAGTGATTTTTCTGCAGGAATTGTGTCATGAAACTTTTGACATGGATTCCAGGAGCCACTTTTCCACCACTCTCCCCACCTAACCATCCGTTCCTCAGTACAGTCCTCCTTGTAAAGCCATAAACTCTGCTCATGTACTGAGAAGTGCTTTCCTCGAGCTGATTAACAGAGGAGTGCAAAAATGAGCATTCAGTTAGTTGTCTTTCCAACATTACACTGCACGTGTTGTCCTATTTCCAAAAGGGACTTGAAAAACTTGGAGACCTATTGCCAAGGTACCAGTGGAGGGAAGAGAATTAAAGAGAAAAAGCCAAGAGTTTCTGCCTTCACATTCCAGAAATATGTTATTGATTATTCTTCCTGCACTATTTCTAGACCAGAAATTAATTGGATGCCCAATGGAAACCGTCCAGTTGCAGAGTAAATCCAGGAGCCTTGTGCAAGGAACATGCCAGAGTTTCTCTAGCAGTCTGTCCTGTGGCCCCAATTATTCTGACCTCCACTAACAGTATGTCTGGCTTCCCTCTTCCTGAGAGTTGACTTAGATGTTCACAGGGATGGCCGGTTAAATTTTATTTTAGGTATCTTTGTAATTATTATGTTAGAAGAAAGTTCTGGGTTTGAATTCAGGCTGGATCTTTTTAAAGGAAAACACTCTTGAGAAAAATACTCGGGCAAGTTGCTTGGAGCAGAGGGAGAGTTTATTCAAGAGCATGACATGGAGTACACCAATCAAAGATTGCAACAACTGGAAGGCTGAGAACGGTAACATTTATAGTAATGTGGACTTTGATCCTGAGGTGTGCAGTTGTGTCCATTGAGGTGTTTTGCCCTGAAGACATGCGAAGTCCAGGGATTAGGAAATTCTGTCCCTTGCCCTGCAGGTGTGTTGATTTCTCTAAGTGTGGAATTCTATGAAGTGACAGGTAGCAATATTATGAGAAAAGGATTTCCCTATCTTGAGAGGGTTTTGTTTGATGATTGATTTGCCAGTGTCCGCTGGCTTCCTGGAGAGATGCACTTTGTCAGTTTCAGCCTGTTTAAAATGAAAGGGCTTTAAGTGGCTTTTATAAGTTTGTATCTCTGTTAGAAGGTGTCTGGATGCTTTTACCTTCCACCACTACAATTCCACAGTTGATTGTGGGTTTGTAGTCGAGTCAAGGGACCTGGATCTGAGTTGTGTGGAGTAGATGCTAAGGGATGAGATGGATGTCTGGGGTGATACATGGGCATTTTTTCCCCACAGTCATGACTTCAGACCCTTCTCATTTTTCCCCAACATTCAATCAATCCTGTACCAGGAGAAAACCTATTTGTTTTGCTTATTCTTTTCCTGTGCATGTGAGAATTACTGTAGGAAAGAGAGAAGAGTATGATTGGGAGGAGGAATGTTGCACCCTTGTGCTAAGCTGATGGGCTGACTTGATCTCCAGAGTGGTGAAATTTTCAAAGGAGTCTAATCCTGGAGGCTACCTTTTTGTCACTTCTCCTTGTAGCAGAGCAAATAGGGAGGGACACTGAGGGAAGACAAACATGGTCTTGCTGGCCAAGGAGCTATGGCAAGCTGTTAGAAAACCTGGCAAATGGCCCATTCCAAGGGAAAAGAGAAATTGAAGGAATTATCCAAGAAGTACATTGTGTTTTGGGGCTCAGGTCAAGTAACTTTGTTCATTATTTTTAATGTGAAAAAATGTTTACATACTAAGTTAGTAAGAACTTATGAACTAAAATGGCCCTCCTTGAATTGCAACAAAAGTCACCTCAGTTGCCTTGACATCACTTTGAACTGTCTTCTACAATCTGTTGCTCATCCAAGATGGCGGGGCTCCAGATTCCTAGACTTATTCAGCCAGCATGTCATGCTGACCCTGAACCTTCACACTCTTAGTATCACAGGTCCTAACTTTACTTTTCCTTGATATTAATTCTTATTTCTACCACTTTTTTTTTCTCTGTATAGGAGGAATACATGGGTTACTTCCTCAGACATGCCGAGTGATGGTGCTACTGAACCCACAGAGTGGAGCAGGACAGGCTCTGCATCTATTCACATCTCAAGTTCAGCCAATGTTGACAGAAGCCAACATAAAATTCCATACATTTATCACTGGTGAGCTTTGTGGCCAGATCAGGGCAATTTAGAAAACTGATTTAGTAGATATGGCTCAAACTTCCTTTTCCATTTCTGTTCATTGATTTTGCCTTTGGCCAAGCTTGGATAGAGTGACATTGTTGTTTACATTGTAGAGCCTTTTGCAGTTTCAGGTAGTTAATTCAGCCTTTTCCAGTTTTCTTATAATGGAGGATTTTAATAATAATGGACTGTGTCATTTATTTATAAAATAATGAAATGCATGAATACGTTAAAACTCTTTCCCAATCAAGCTTATGGAGAAAAAAAAAGATAGTGGGAGATACTATTGAAGAACAGGGCAAACTTGACACCTCAGTTGTATTAGCAGAAGGTCACTGACTTAGAAACTTCAGTGATTTGCCTACTTTATGCCTCAACTTTGTCAACCTCTCTGTCGTGCAATCTGTTTCTGGCTCACTTTAAACAAGTGGCTTTGTAAATCTCAGTAGCTTAGGACCAGGTTATCTAAAGGGTCACCACCTTGTCATGTGGAATCTTCTCCATGTCTTGTCATGTGGAATCAGTCTCCAAGATCTTTCCAGATTCCTTCAGCAAGTGTAATAAACCATTTTTTTATCCTTGTAATTATACTGGATTAGATTTGCTGGTTTCTTTTTTCTTTAACTGCCAAATAATTTGTTTGAAAACAAATGCTTATTTGTTTTGACAAACAAAATAAGCAAAGGGACTGATTAAATTAATTTGACAATTGTTGCTCAGTCACTAAGTTGTGTCCAACTCTTTGTGGCCCCATGGACCACAGCATGCCAGGCCTCCCTATCTTCCACTGCCTCCCAGAGTCTGCCCAAATTCACTTCTATCATATCTATGATGCTGTCTAACCATCTCATCCTCTGCCATCCCCAACTTATTTTGCTTTCAATCTATACCAGCATCATGGTCTTTTCCAATGGGTTTCCAATGATTTGACAATAACAGCCAAACAGAATTTTGTTATATATTGGTGAAACAGGTCCTTGGGCTTCAAGTATGGGGTTGAAGTAAATGTTTGTGTGCATGTGTGTGTGTGTCTGTGAATGAGAGAGAGAGAGGGATCCAGAACAAATGTGAGAAGGAGAGAGAGCTTAGCTGTGTGTTGGTAGACTAGCTAGAACCAAAGTCCATCCAAATTAATATCATCCACAAGAAATACAAGTTTTTGTCTTTTCCCCCAGAGAAGCGCAACCATGCTTGGGATCTGGCAAGGAAGGAGGACATGTCCAAATGGGATGCTATGGTCATTATGGCTGGAGATGGTTTGCTTCATGAGGTAAGGAGCAGGGGAGATGATTGTAGGGACTTTATAGTGCCACGGTCTCAGGGTCCTTCACCACTTTCTCCACTGTACAAAACCAGCTGTGTCTAACTGCTCCAACCAGGTGCACCAGAAGAGAAATGGGTAGGTATGTTAATATTCTTACAGGAAGTCACTGTTTTGGTTTAATGTAGCCTAACAGGAGGGAGCTGGATTGGCTGAATTAGTAGGGACTGAAAAATTTTAATATCGGGCCAGAATTTTCTGTCATTCATAACTGGATAGAAAGGAAACAATTAGTACCTTCAGATTGCAGTAAGATTTCTCCTTTGCACATCTTTATCTTGGTCACCCAAGTAGTAGCTGGACTGTACTTAGAAGGGAAAATATTGTTTGTTCTTTATAAAATAGCTTGAGATTTTTGATTCAGTAAACTTATCTTGTTAAATAATTAAAAACACCCTAATTTACTTTCAGTCTTTAGCCTGCTCTTCTTAGCAGAAGGCCTCACTCTCAGACTACTCCTCCCTGCTACTTTGGGTTTATCCTTCTTGTATAAGATAAGTATTAGCTGCTGCTTCTTCTTCTGTGCAATAAGTAGAAATTGCAGTGCTTTTTAAAAAATATTTTATTGGTGAAATAGAACAACCAGATGTAATAAAACACAACCCTAAATATAAAAGTGTTAATAAAATCAGAAAAGAATATACAGAATAGTGATTAAATGAGAGAAATTGGAAGGAACTAAAATATATCCATAACTATAGATGTAGCTCAGTCCTTTAATATATTATTAAATGTAGCTGTATAGACCATCTATTGCTCCATCTTCTAAGTTTTGGTACAATTTGTTATCTCAATACAATGATATTATGTCATATACTTAGATTCTTAATATTCTATTACTTAGGTGCCTTAGAGAATGTTTAATTGGGGAAGCAACAACAGAATGGGGACACAAAGGGCTTTTTTTTTAAAAAAAAGCTACCATTTTGGTATATTGCTCAACTCCATTTAACTACCTTTCACATGTTGAAACTTCAAATAAATCGGTTACGTTTGGAGTGGAGATTTTATTTTTCCACTTTACCACTATGTTCATAACTTGGATCTTGATCTTAATCTCCTAACTAATGATGCGAAAGTTAAACTGGGAATAAGCAGTTTTCACTTTTACTTTACGAAAATGAACTAAAACGTATTTGCACAGATGCTGCAGAAAGCAGAATCAAGAAGCTGCCTGTGTTTCTCTTTTCCCATTTTTAAAAGAAAAGCATTTCCCTCATCTTCACAGTTGGGGAGGGGTTCTTGACATATTTCAAGAAGGAAGCCATGAGTCTGGATGATTGCAGGCTCCCATGAAACAAATCCCTGCCTTAAATTACCTTGGCTCTGGAGCTAATAGGTAGTTATAATTTCCTCTTATTGACTTCAGCGGAAGCCAAAGGAGTAGCAGGGAGGTGGGGTGGGGAATGGAGAAGAGCAGCGAGGAGGGAGTCATCCTCCTCAGGACTTCAGGACAGAATTTTTGCCACATTTTTACTAGAATTCCTCTCAGTGCTTCTGGCCTATGTACTCTGATCCCCTAACAAGATGCTCTCTTTAGGAACAGAAGATAAAACAATTGTACAATTGCAAATAGCGGTGCTGAATCCAAACAGTAGAAGACAAAAAAGAAAAAGTTAATTTTAAGTTAAGTCAGATTGGCAATTGCCAAAGCCCCCTTGTAGCTTTGTCATAAGCACTGTTGATGAGAATGTGGAGATAATGGGAAGAAGCTTTCCATGAGTGTATATTTATTTTTTAACAGTTTCAGTATGTCATGTGTGCTTAAACGAAATCTTACACTGCTGAATGCTGGTTGCTGATAACAGGGTCTTTCAAACTGCGTTCTGCAGAACCCCAGAACTCTACGACAACTCAGTGAGGTTCTGTAAGGGCAAAAAGAGTAAGCGAGAGAAGCTTGCTAAAATGGGCTGCCTCTTGATCAGGGGTTCCAGGATGTTTTTTTTAACTAACAGTTTTTGCATCCTGAAAAAAAGGGAAAAACTCTGATTCAGAAGTCCTGGTGTCTTCAATACAGTGGGAATAATTTTCAGCCTTGTAACTTAAGTATGCTGTAAGGGCTGATCCTAGTTTATATCATAGTTCCTGAGTCTCTTTCTCTTTCTTGCTCCCACGCAGACGTTTTGTCCCAATAAGTATGTTGAAAGTGGCCGGCTGCTTTGGTGGTGATGTTCCTTCATTGCATCCTTGCACCTGAACCCCAGATTAGATGCAAAACTAGACATCTTTGGGCTTTTCCTCTGACCTGGCTGTCATCTGTGTCTTACAGGTGATCAATGGCCTGATGGAGCGTCCTGACTGGAAGAGCGCCATCCAGAAGCCTCTGTGCATTCTCCCAGGAGGTTCTGGGAACGCTTTAGCTGCTTCACTTAATCACTATGCTAGGTAAGGCATCCAAACTCTTGTTTGTACTGCTTGTACTATTACAAATGAAAGCTACACACCCAAGGCCATCCCGACCTTGAGTTGATCTTGACTTTTGGTGATTTCGTGGACATATCTCGGTAGTTTTTTTATCAATGAAAGGTTTGCTGTTGCTATCTTCTGGATATTTTTGAATTTCCAGTTGAATCTACAATCTGCATTTTCTTGGAAACTGTAGTATCCATCCATTTATCCCACAGGCTGACCCAGATTAGCTTCTTGAGATTATGCCAGCAAATTTGGAAAACTCAACAATGGCCAGAGGATTGGAAAAGATCATTTTACATTCCAATCCCAAAGAAGGGCAGTGCAAAAGAATGTTCAAACTACCGTACAATTGCGCTCATTTCACACGCT
>JANHZU010009831.1:25517-42108 GCA_032468055.1 Acrochordus granulatus | reverse complement strand
TAGCGCGGTCCTTGTTAACCCGGGTGACGACCGAGCCGGTATTGATTTCTGTAATTTACTTCTCATATTTTTTATGGGAGGGAGGCCCTCTTCACCTGGCTCCTCCGATAAGATCTGTCCAGTATGGCTGAACCTCTGGCATGGCTCTCACCTTCTTTGGGGCACACAAGCCCCCCAACTACACCAAGGCAGTGCTTCACTGGGGGGGGGTGTTCTTGAAGTGTTTGATCTAACATAACTTTTCCTGTCTCAAATAATTCCCCTTAAAAAACCCTCTATTGGTCTACACAAGTGCCTCAGACTGGATCTTTAACTCACAACAACCAGTTGCAGATTGCTCCCTAAGTCCCCCTACATTATCCCTGTGGGCTAATTCCCCTCCCGGTTTAAAAATTGCTTCTCTTACCTATCAGGATATTTTGATTTTTTTTTCAATCTTCTAGAATAGATTTACCATCCAATTTGATGTCATTTGCAGATTTCAAATGCATTCCCTCCATCTCGTCCTCCCAACAAATAATAGCATGATTGAAGAGGCGAGGACCCAGATAGAGTCTGTTGACATCTCACTCACTATCTTGCCTGAATTAGATAATTAGATGAGCGATGAGAACAGCCCTTTCAACTACTTTCCTGCTTTTCCTCCTGTTCCTCACATTGCAAAAAAAAAAAATCTCTGATTTCTTTTTTTTCCCCTTTTTTAGTCAGCTAATTTAAAAATGAAACACCAGCAGTGTGAAAACAATTGTGTTCGTATTTTCAGAAGTGTAAGAGAAAAATAACTTCCTGGGTCTCAGCTTCAGAAGGAATTGCATTTCCTCAGTTTGAGGAAACAAAAGGAGTACAGGGTATCTGTTGGGTCAGATATAGAAATAAATATTCTTGGGTTATTTTAATCGAGACACCACAGCACCTGCTGATTCAGAAATGTAGGAACAGCAGGTTACCCATCCAATGGGGAAAACAATGCAGCCCAGCTTTCCAGAAGGGGCTAGAAGAGTGCAAAGGTCTTTATGCAAAAGTCACAACTCTTGTGTGACATGTTGAATATAAGAGATTCTGCTCATGCACAGATGCACAAACACACACACAGACGGTTACTGCTGCAGGATAACCACTGCCAATCCCTGGAAAATCAACGGATACAGACACGCTTTAAGACAGCATCTCCACCTTCTGGCTTACAGATCCTCCCCATCCAGCCTGATGCAAACGCAGGCTGAGGACAGGTTGGGAGTCTTAGATTACTTCAGATAGCGATGGCATCAAGTGATTTCCTCGGCACAGAAGAAGTGGTTGTTGGAAAGCTACATATAAGTATCCTCCTCCTCATTGAAATGCATCCTCAGTCCTCAAAGAGGAGGAGACTTGTGTGTGAAAAAGAGACCAAAAACAAGGGCACCAGCAACGGTGAATACAAAATTGCATGCATTCTTCTACCTTGGGGGAAAAAGTGAACTTTTGCGGACTCCGAATCTTCCATCACAATTGCGGAACGTTGTCGTGTGCAGTGGATAAAAAACGCACTCGGTGTAAGGACCCTAGAAAGCCCAGGAAAGAAAAACCTGGGAGTCCTGACTGCCTGTCCCCTTTTGCGCAAAACAGTTCATGTCCTTCCAAAGAAGGGCGCCTTGGTCATGAAAAACACTGCTCCGCCGCGCCCCGCCCGTGCGGATGAAAAGAAGCGTTCGCGCGGGACGAGCTCCAGCGGTTCGAGCCCCTTCCGCAGAGGATCGGGCCCTGCACAACCGGCCTTGTTCTGGACCCCGTGTACAAACCTGCACAATTTTTAAAAACTCAGAAAATCGGAGTGGCATTTTCTGCAAACGAAACCAGACTCTGAAAGCTACTCTGGCTGGAATCAGAGATGTCCACGTTTGGCTGCCTTCTGCACCCCGTCCGGCCCCACTGCTGCTTGGACCATGCGGGGCGAGAGGTTTCTCCAGCCACGCCACAAGGACCCCCAAGGTGAGCCAAGCTGAGCCTCCCATATGCTTCTGGTGTGCCAAGCCCCTGAAAGCCTCTCCTGCCCCCGCCGGCGTTTTCACACCAGGCACCCGGCCGTGTGATGGTCGGGCGTGGAATCTCAATTCCTCCAGGCTGCGTAAAGATTAATTACAAATGGGCCTTTAAAAATAAATTTGACAATTTAGATGCAGAGAAGCGGAGAGAGAGAGACATAAAGCGGTGACTCCCATTAGGAGCAAGATGACTTCTAAATACGCTGCTCGCAGCGCTTGCAAGCCGTTGACATCGCAGGATCAAGCTGGCTTGTGGGTGGGAGGGGGTGCAAGAGGACCCCGTGGAAGGTCAGCTGGCATTCAGACACCAGAGCATTTCTTCCAAAGCGGAAAGGGAAATGTTTCTGCTGGTTAAGCCTCCTCTGGACATAAGGGCTCCTCTGGACATAAGGGTCCTAAGCAGCAGCATTTCACGCACCCACCGATGAGAAAGCGTCCTCCTGTTCTGTCCTTTCCTAGCATTTTTTTTCCTGATGGCAAATGATTGGGGGGGAGGGGGTCTCTGTCATATTCCACCTTCATTTATAGAGATGGTCAAGTTGATTATGAAAAATCAAAACTGCATTCACAAGAACCATTAGTGAACGGAGATAATGAAAGTTATTTCTCTTTTAACAGATACAACCACTTTGGGGTCCTTGGCAGTCTCCGAGCTTGTTTTCTTGCAGACATTTCATTACCAAACTAGGTAACATCATCAATGCTAGAAGGGAGGGGAGGCTGCTCTCTTTACATATTGGTGGAGCCGCCAGGCCATTAATAGAGAGCACAACCCCCCCTCCCTTCTAACACTGATGCTCTTATCTTGTTGGTTCATGAAATACCAGCAAGAAAGCCATCAAGCTCAGAGAGCACCAAGGACCCAACTTGATAACTTCATCAGTGCTAGAAGGGAGTGTAGTTTGCTCTCTTTATATACTGATAAAACTGATGAAGTTTTAGCACTGATGAAGTTACCTAGTTGGTAATGAAACATCTGCAAGCAAGCAAGCTCAGAGACCACCGAGGACTCCATAGCTCAACCCTGAGCTACAGACATTCCCTCCTATACAACCACTGCACCCAAGTGCTGAACTCAGTCAGAAAGGCAACTGGTGCCCGTCTCTGTTCTGCATCCTGATCTCACTTTCCTTTCGCTCCTCTGGTTTTGTCCAACTGCCCTCTTTCTACCCCTCCACCACCACTTTCCAGATGAGCTTCTTAGAAGGAAGGGGCGTTGAATCTTTCACTTGGTTTGGCAGGATGCAATTAAGCTGATTTGGATTTCTTCCCGGGGAAATTAGGTTCTTGTGTAGGGGTAGCCCTCAAGTTATAACCATAATTGGGTCCAGGACATTTATTGAGGGCAGTTGGACAAAACCAGAGGAGCGAAAGGAAAGTTTGTGGGGGGCAGTGGAAAGGCATTCTCTGCTGCAGCTTCTCTGGAATAGCTTATTCCCAGACAGTCTTCTGGAAAAAAAAACACGGCTCCTCTTTGGGGATTAATGGCAGCAGCACTTTCTACCACTCTCTCATTTTTAGCCTTTTATTTCAGCTTCAATTATTTTTATTTTGTCTTCATATCCCGTTTCCATTCTGTAAATTCTGCAAGCCATGTACAGCCCCATTAACTTCAGACAGATAAATAAATCAACAGCTCTGAACTCCCTCTTAGGGCAAAAGTGATCCTTTATTCAGCCAGGGGACAGTTGGCAAAGTCAGGTCATCCCACAGCACTTCTCAAGCCTTAAAAAGAAATTTCATCCTCCCCTCAAGCCTGCTTCTTCCAATAATTTCATCTGAAGTTCCAGAAAGGAATAAATATCACAACTAAAAACAAATCAGAGCATTTATTTTAGCAAAAAATATTTAGATTCCTTTTTCATAAATGAAATGGATTACGGCCTTTAAACCCTCCCGGGTGAGCAATGAGCTCTTTTGCTGGGCTGAATCCTGAGTGTGGAGAAGACGCCGTCCAGCACCAGCCCCTTCTCACGCCCTGCCAGCCGCTGGGTGGAACCACCGGCTTCGCAAAAGCGCTGGTGAAAATGGAACGACTGCACGCAGCGCCTGCCATCAGCAGGAGGTACAATCTCACGCGAAGCACCGGCAAATCCTATTTGCAAATGAGGAACTAGCCTCAGGTCCCCCACCGGAGTGTCCACGCTGCTGGACTAATAAAACAGAAAGATGAGCCAACGAGGTTGTTTAACTGAGCGAATCTGGAAAAGGAGTAAATTCTACTTTTTTTTAGCCTCAGATTCCCAAAATGCTACACGTTTTCCTCTGAAGAGTCTTGCTGCTACTGTCCTGTTTTAGGATCTGGAAGACAGCAGGATCAAGACGGACAGGATTCCGGAGTCCCTTGAAAGGAAGCCCAGCTGAGGACTACATCGGACTTGCAGCCAGGAAAATGAGTTGGTCTTTATTGAGATGGGAATTTAGAGGCTGTAGAAGCACCTAAAGAGCCCTCTTCCTGATTAGAAAGAGGGGAGCAGCAGAAAATACCTGACTCCAAGCAGAAGAGAAGAGCAGGCTGCTGGTCTTCATGCCTCTGAGCTCCCTAGCTCCTTCCAGGAAAGAGGGAAAAATCTTCACCGCTAAAAGAACAGAATTCCCCACTGGGATCTTTTGCCATTTTTCTGATTAATATGTTTTTAAGTAACAGTGATCTGATTTACAAGGCACAAAACATGTAGCTCAAACAGAGCAAGCTTGCAGTCAGAAGCTTGCAAGGTCAGGTCCCAACCAAGAGAACCTGTGCTCTGATCATTTGAGAAAATTCAGAAAAAGAAATACCCCTCCCCCCACCCATTCTAATTTACCCCCAGTTTGGGTGACATTAATATTGCCAGCTCTCTGGCACTGGGCAGGGTAGGGCAAGGCAGTGCATGGCCTTCCACCATCAGAAGTAGCCCTGAGTTGGTGTGGGGAGAGGACGTCCCCCACTTCTCTCTTCTCTTGCCTCTTGTGGGCACAGAGGACATGGAGCCACAGGTTCTGCAGAGCCCTTGTGAGGAGTGAAGAGCTTCTTGCTAAATGCTCATCAGGATCACAGCCTTGGAAGAGCCAGGCAGAAGGACTGGAATCTTGCCTGAGATTAGGCAGCTCTTGAGAAATGTTCTAAGCAGCCCCCATGTACAGACACCTTACTCCCCATTTCCACTGGGATCATTCACCAGGCCCTCTTTGCTGGCAGCCAGGAATTGTCTGACTGCCCCACACCCGGGGGAGGGGGGCAGAGCCATCTTCTGCCCTAGGATGCTTTCTTGGGGCTCAGCTTGTAGTGGTACTCAGGAAGGTTCCTCAACCGTTCAGCAGCCTGTGAAGAAAACAGTACCATGGAGGGCAAGATGGAAGAAGAGGCGAGAGAAGCACCCTCCTCCTTCCAAGGCTCCAGGAGGCTTTGCTGAATGTTTCCCCCCATGAAGGGATCCAAGGCTCAGTGTCAGGCAGGAAAGGCCAGGCCCAGACAATGAAGTTCAAGCTAACAGATTGATTGGTCCTACAGGGTTACAAGAATTTGCCCAGCTGCCTGTTGAATACCTGCACAGCTAAGATAAGATTCCTCCGGAGGGGCTGGGTTTCTGTGCTTGAGGATGCAAAGGGATTCTCGGCTGATCTCATGCTTCAACACTCCTCCCCTGGCTCAGCCCTCCCTTCTCCCACACTCAGGGTCCATCAGAAACCAGTGAGCCCTCCCTTCTCCTCTCCTGGCCTTTTCACTGCTTCCACAGATTGATTATATCTATGTCCTTTTGAGCTCTGCACTTGCTTCGGAAGTTTATTATCCCAAGACCAGCATTCGGCTACCACCTGTGAAGGCTGGAAGCCACAGCCCAGGAGGCCACACAAGCCCGACAGAACTAGATGATTCCCCAACTTCCTTCCTCCCACTGTCAGCTTTTCCCTGCATTTTCCCACTGATGAGCTCAGCTGCTAAGTGCTGAAATTTTAAACTTCAGAGAAGTTCTTTCAAATTCCAGTGGGCTACAGCCCCTTCCAGGAATTACAGCCCAGAGATGGCTTCCTCTCCTAGCTCCCACTCACCTGCTCTGGTGTCAAGTCCCTCTGGGCCTGAGCCAGCATCTCATACCCCACCATGAATTTACGGATAGTGGCAGAACGCAGCAGCGGAGGGTAGTAATGAGCGTGGAGCTGCCAATGCCTGTAGTCGGCTTCCAGGTACGGCCCTGTTGGAGCTCCTGTTGAGGGGAGGAAGCAAAGGGAACAGAAAATCAAATCTTAATCCAAGGGAGGCTTGTTGGAATACAGCCAAAAAAGGGTTTGCTCTGAACTTCCTTGGGGTGCAGGAAGGAAGAAGAAAAAGGAATCCATAAATTCAACATCCATGAGCTGCCTCAAAGAGATGATAAAATAACCCCCTGGTCTCTCACCCTGAAGCAGAGGGTTTCCCCACTCCTTGGCTTCCCCAAGTGGAAGGCTGGTAGGTAAGATGGGCAGTTGGCCTCATCTGGCCTTCTGGGAAGCTCCAGTTTGCAGAGCATGTCAGACCCCTCCAATCCTGGGAAGGTCTCTCCCCAAGGGAGCTGCTCTTTGCATAAACCATGCCAGAGCCCAGTTTCCCTCTGGAGGTCAGCTTGGGAGGGAGAGGGCTCCAGTTCCTCTCCCCAGTGCTCACCATGCCAACCCATTGAGTAAGGGAAGGAAACCTGGAAGAGATTGTCGTATCTGGTGAGGAGCCTCTTCATTATGGACGCCAGGCCTGCAACAAAGGAGGCTCAAGCGAGTCAGCTGGTCTCTTGCAACTGCCAACCATCCCAGACCCCCTCCGATGGCTGGACTGAATCCACCAGCCCAAAGACCTTGCCTTACACATCTCTGCAAGCCCTACTGGTGTTCTTTCCACTCCAGGGGTTCCAACCACCTTCCCTCCCAACCAATCAAGATTTCAGGAAAGAAAGGCAGCCTGGCCCATGGAACTCCTATTTTCTCTTGCAGTCTCAGTTCCTGCTCCCATCTGCATGGCCGAAAAAGAGACTTGACCCACACAGCCAATCTAAAGGCCCTCTTCCCTCCACCAGCTGGACACTCACTATCTCTCTCGCTCTCCTGAAGGTCTTGAAGACGGGAGATGTGTCGACGAGGAAGCAAGAGAGTCTGGAAGGGCCACACTGCCCAGTAGGGCACCACCACCAGCCAGTCAGCATTTTCCACCACGATCCGTTCCTGCAAGCCACACCCAGATCAGCCTCAGGGCCGGCATCCCCAAAGGAGATCCGCCCTAAACTTCCTCCATAGGCCAGCAATCCCCACCTTTCGCTCAGCCTCCAGCTGAGCATATTCAAGCAACATGGGGACAGAGTGCTCTTGGTAGTACTTCCGCTGCGACTGGTCCTCCAGCGAGGCCTCGTTGGGCAGGAAGTTGCTAGCCCAGATCTGCAAATAGGGGAAAGGGATTCAGGATGCCAGGTGAGCCGACAGTTTCCACCCCCACCCAACTTGGATGAGGAAGCTTCGTGCTTGCGCCCAGTAGCTAAGAGCAAGCGATCCGCAGGTATACACTGCCACCCTCTGGTTCTCAAACAAACACAACCACAAAGAGTTTGCTCTCCATTAAGGCCCACAAATGTCTGCAGGCTGCATAATTTAAAGTATGACCACTGAAAGTGCAACAGACAAGAGAGAGAGAGGGGACTTAGGCTCAGAGGACACCCATCATGCAAGGTCATATGCTGATCTCCCTAAGATGTATTCTCTCAGGCTAAAAGGGCTAAAAGTGGGGAAAGACACTCACTATCTGCCACATCAGTACATTCTCTGCCTTCTGTTCTCTGCCAAGAGAGGGAAGGGACTGCTCCATAGGGCAGAGTTAAGTACCCACACTGCTGTAGAAAGACACCAACAGCCAAGCATTGCTGGCAAACAAACATGGCTCCCAGAGCAGCCCCCCACTTTGATTAATCCTTGCCTTAGCCAATCACATATGGAAATTGAAGAGCAGTTAGTGGTATTCAGTGCTGCCCAAACCATTCCTCCTATTTTTTATGGAAGGGAGTAATTCAACACAGATGCAGTTTTGGACATATATGATGACATGTATGTGTGTGTCATAGTCTGTTGCACAATTTAACCAACAATAGGAAGTCACCAGAAAGCAAGCCAAACTCAAAAGAAGCTTTACATGTTTATGCATTTGTGTCTATGCCATTTAGAATACCCAAAGATGATTTATTTAATAGAAAACTGCTTTACAAAAACTTTTGTTTCTCCACTTTGCAAAGAACAAACACCATCAGAATCTAATCCTTGCCTAACCAACCTCCAATTTCATGAAGAGATTCTAAGCAGTAACCTTACCTGTTAGGCTTCAAAAAGAAAATTGAAAAAGAAGATCCTTTGAAGTTTCTTGATCAAAGGCGGCCACAAGACAAGCATCTCAATCAAAATCCCAAATATATGGAATTTAACAAAAGCCTGTGAATAATCCTTAGAATAATTTATGTCCTAACCTTTAACTCAGGATAGTTTAGCTTCAAACCTCAGCACACAGGAAAGGCTTTAACAAGAAATATTTTTTAAAATACCCCAGTCAAGTGTTCAAATATGTTTTTAAAAGTTTTAAAAAGAACTGAGGAAGTTGCATTTGGAGAAAGTTTAATCTTAAACTCTTAGCCCAACAGCTCAATGCTGATAGCTCCAGCAATCAGGCACATAGAAGAACTCAAAGGGAAACCTCATGCTGGATGGAGCAAATCTTCAAGAGCCCAGGAATGTCCCTTGGAAATATTTCCCTATAATCAGGTCACTCTGTGGCTAAACTCAGGAAAAGAATCTCCTCACCTGGCAATGAGGGTGAGAGTTTGAACAGCCCATCATAGTTCCTTTGTTCTCAAAGATCTGTAAATTAAAACAAACAAGGAAACAAAATATTCAAAAGGGACCTTTAGGTTAACCAGCATAAATCAGGAGGTGACTGGAAAACCTTTATCCAACCAACTACTTGAATTCAAAGACTTCAGTTTTTGTGAACTGCAACTCACTTCATCAGATGGATAGCTAGTCCAGCATTTCTCAACCTCAGCAACTTTTTGATGTGGGGACTTCACCACCCAGTATTCCCCAGCCAGAATGGAGTTGAAGTCCACACTTCTTAAAGCATGCTGGCTGGAGAATTATGGGAATTGAAATCAACCCATCTTAAAAAGCACGCTGGCTGGGGAATTCTGGGAGTTTAAGTTCACGCATCTAGAACACTAGACTAGACTGATGTAGGATTTCAAGTAGCCCATGACTTCAGCTTACAAGTCACCTTTCAACATGACTGAGAAAGACCCAGGTTTCCTGAACTGGATTTATGATTTGCTTCCATTCATCTTAAGCTGCCATCATGAAGGGTGGGCCATATGTTAATCGCTCCCATTTTTCTTCCCTGATACATTAATGTCCTCATTTTTTTCAACAAATAACATCTGGCTCTGTGCAAGAGTTCACTTGGAACTGTTTTCACTTTCTAGGGGGTATTTAGTGCTGATCTCAAGAGGAAACAGCCATTTCGAAACAGAAGAGGAAAGTCATGTTAAAAAATGAAGCAGGTAATACTTGGGTAGCATCCATATAAGTTGGACGTAGATGCTTAGTAGCTGGTTATATAAGTACAACAAACCTGGGCTGCCAATGTTGAAAGATGCAAGAATTGGATATTTAGAGAGGAATCTATGCCTTTTTTCCATCTCCTCTTACAGGAAACTGAAGCCAGAAGGAAATTTGGTAGTTATGAATAAAGTTCAGCCAAACATACATTAATCTAACCGCAGATGCACTAACCTCAATTTCTCTTGGAGGGAAAATCTTTTCAGGATTAAATCTCAAACATTTCCACACTTCCTTTGCACTTCAAGAGATTACTAAAAATGGTGTTTTAGCACATTTCCTCTTCTTCTAACTAAAGCCAAATGCAGATATGGAGGAGAACAGGATCTGCCCTCCCTTGACCAACAGAACAATCAAGGCAAAGAGGACTCATATTCTTCCACAGGCCCTGGAAAAAAACTGCTGGAGTATACATACTTTCTCCGTTCTATTTAATTAATTGAAGCCCTTGTAGAAATGAAAGGGTGGAATATAAGAGCAGATGTTGGCTATATAACTCCATGTTCCACACCAAGAAATGTTCTTCAATTTCCTTCTATAGCCATTCTGGTTGGGAATGGTAATTTTCACCCTGAAAAAGTCTTCTTATGCTTCCTTGGGAAAAAAAGAATTCTACATAGATTGTGAAAAAAAATGCCTCCCCCATCAAGTGCCAAAAGTAATGTCTGCACAAGAAGAACGAGAGAGGTCCTTGCAGATACTCACCTGCACCCAGGTGTAGGAAGTACCCAACTCCACCATTATCTCTGCCCATTTGTCAATGACCGTGCGGATCTCAGCAAGTGACATCAGGGGCAGAGTTAGGTCAGTCCAGGGATGGAAGCACATGACTTTGCTGGTGAGAAGGAAGGAAGGGACCAAATCAGTGTTCTGGAACAATCTGTACATACCCCTCAACCCTTCCCTTCACAAAGTCTTTCACCAACTGGCTCCCTTCACTTCAAGAACAGAAAGCCTCTCCTGAATATCATCCAAGCGAATGATATTAATGCATTTAATTAATTGAGAAAAAGAGCATCAATCTACCACTTGAATTCCTCGGTCCAGGAGAAAAGTGAGATGCGAGGCAAGGGACGTTTCCTCTCCTTGACCAAACAGAGGGAGAAGAAAAGGCTGATCCCAGACTCTGCAAGCAGGACAGAAGGCTAAAGGTAGGCAAATGGGCAACTGCAAGGCACTCCACATGGGGCTGCCCTTGAAGATCTCTCGGAGGTTGCACTCAGCAGCTACCCTACCCCAAAGCCTGGGAGTAAAGCCAGGATCTCAACAACTTTCAGAACACCATCAAGGTGGGAAATGTACAGATTTCTCAGGGGGATGTTATTCCAGAGGACAGGCACTGCACCAGCAGTGGCACGCCTCTTAGTCCTAAACATTTTCACGATTAGACAAAGGTAATCATTCTAACTCCCCAGTTCCATAAGAATTATGAAAACACTTCAGGCAGTGGTGATTTAAGGCCACTACATACAATTCATCTTGCGGATGATTGCTGCCAAGATGCTTAGATGCATGCTCTAAAGCAGGGGTGTCCAACCTTATGATGTGTGGACTTAACATAGCTGGCTGAGGAATTCTGGGAATTGGTCCCCACATCTTAAAGTTGCCAAGGTTGGACACCCTTGCTCTAAGAAATGTTTTTGTATTCTTTGAAAAACTGAAACCAAGCTAGAAAACCACAAGGTTACTAAGAGCTCCACAGACAAACTGAAATCAGGAGATACTGGCTGAAAGCAATCCACGTTCCACCGCACGGCTTAGGAGACATAGCTCAGAAGAACAAGCTAGACATACCACACACCCCGAGCTGATGCTGCATGTAACAAGGGATGGTCCTCAGTCTCTGAAGAAAGAGAGCAAAATCCATCAGCAAAAGGAGATTAGTATAATTAGGAAAAAGCAAATGTTTGAAGGTGATTAGTCCTAAATCTCACCCTTAAAGATCTTACAAGGAAGCTTGTGGTTCCCAGCTGGAGACTGGCTGCTCTAATGTATATTGCAGACAATGGAAGAAAGAAATTAGGTATAGGAAGTCCTCGACTTCATTTAGCAATCATTCAAATTTAGAAGAATGTGATTCACTTAAGAACTGCGGCAAACAGTGTGATTCACTTAATAACTGCAGCAAAAAATGTCTTAAAACCAAGTGTGAGTCAGTTAACAACTGGCTTCCTTAGCAATGGAAATTCTGGTCCCAGTTGTGATTGTAAGTTGAGGACTACCTGCATTTGCACACATGACCCTGCTCACAGAAGACAAGAACACATACAAGATCCAAAGATAGTCTTGTTTTTCCGGTTGGCCAGGATCTTTTTTATTCGTATTTTGTCTTTAGAATCATTGAGTGGCCTCAGAATTGGATTGAATAAATAAAACTAAATAAATAAATCTCACCAAAGCAGTGTCTGTCTTCAAGTATTTATTTACTTATCAAATGTATATTACTCTGGGCAATATACAATAGAAACTATTGTTTCTATTATTGCATCTGAGGATGCTTTCGTGGTCATGTGGCCGGCATGACTACACACAAGGCGCACAGAACGCTGTTACCACATTGCTGTGGTATCTCTTTATCTCTTTGCATTTTTACATGCTTTAAAATCTATGAAACTGTGAAACGGTAACAGAAAAAACAATGAGCAGCTCCAGAAAATATTAAAAATTCCGATTAAAAGGCAAAGAGAGGGTAGCAGAGATTAACTGCAGTGGAGCCCCTTCAACAATTCAGCGGTCCCTAAGACCCCCAAACCAGGTCTTGAGGGACTTCCGGAAAATTAAGAGGGACAGTGAATCTCACTTTGTGGGGAGACACTGTCCCATAAGCCACAGCAGAGAAGGCCCACCTCCTAGGACCTGCCAAGTATAGCTCCCTGGGAGACAAGACCCACGGCGTAGCTCTCCTGCCAGATCCAATAAGACAGGCTGGTGTAAATTGGGAGATGGTGGTCCTCAGATACCCCAGCCCCATTCCATGAAGGGCATTAAAGATCAAAACCAGCACCGTGAATTAGACCGAGAAGCAAACTGGCAACCAACGTGCTTGCGCAGTACAGACGTGGCATGTGCTATACCACTGCATTTGGAATTTCAACAAATAAGACAGGCCTTTTTTCCCGCTGAGTCAACTTCAGGTGGTCCTCAACTTATGACCAGTTGCTTAATGACAATTCAAAGTTACCACAGGCTCAGAAAAAGTCATCCTCAAAGTTATGACTACAGCACCACTCTGCGGTCACGTAATCACATTTCGGGCGCTTGGCAACCAACTCACATTTACAGTCAGTCGCAGAATTCCAGGGTTACATGATCACGTTTTGTGACTTTTTTGCCACTTTCTGACAAAAAGCGCCCACTGGATAAACTGGATTCAGGCTCACAAGCATCTGATTCACTTAATGACCATCGCAAAAATGTTCATAAAATTGAGTCTAGTCACAAGGCCCAGAATTGTGGTTATAAGCCGAGGACTACCTGTCGCAACTCTTGACAATGCAAAAAGGTCACTATCTCAGGGAGCAGGGCCATTATTTTTATACATGTAACGTCTGTACATATAAAAATAGCTACGTAAATATGATGAACAAATAAATTCACAAGCTTTTGGCGCAGTCCCATTTAAATTTTAATTTGCCTACAGCTTTCGGAGGAGTTGGTACCGCCATGCCCACACTCTTGGCTGAGTCAGGACCCAAGGAACCCTTACCAGGTTCTGGAGCATCCGGCTGCAAGGCTGGGAAATCGTTGTCGAAGACAAAAGTGCTCTCATAATGGGGGTTCACCTGCACGGGATGGACACAGAAATGAACGCACTGCGAACAGCGCTGGGGTCTTCTTGTTTAAGGGTCTTAAACAGCTGTCTTCCCTGGCCGGAGATGAGAGAGGCAATTCACTCACACCGCAGGAAGGAAAGGCGGGTGGCAGAGTATTTTGTCTTTAGACAAAAATACCTCAACCCCTTCGACTGCAGATCCGAGGGAAACCCACGTTCACCTCTACCCGGGTGTTTTGGTGTCTTAGACGAGCGACAACAAGCTGCTTTCAGCAGGAAGGCACCCGCGGAGGAGCTGAGTGACGATGGCGGAGCACAAAAGGATGCGAGGAGCCGAGGGGAGCCAGCCAGCCCGCCCGCCCGACTACGCCCCTCCAAGGAAGCTGCCTGTCTTGCCCCGGCGACTCCCGGATTTCTGTGTTCACAGGGACAGGCCGAAGCCGCCCAGCTCACATCCTCAGATCCGATGGGGCCGCCTGGCCAGGTCCCAAAGCCATTTCTGGAAGCCCCACTGCTGGCCCCTGGATCGTCACCCTGGTACAGATGGGGGCGAGGGGCTGGCTAGAGGCCGGGAGGCGGTGAGTTCTAGCCCCGCCTTAGGCACGCAAGCCGGCTAGGTGGCCCTGGGCCAGTCACCAGGAGGCGGTGAGTTCGAGTCCTGCCTCAGCCATGAAAGCCAGCTGGGTGACCCTGGGCCAGTCCCGCTCTCTCGGCCCGGCCCGGCTCCCGGCGCTGCTGCTGGGGGGAAAACAGGAGGAGGAAGGAGTGCTACATATGCTCTCAGTCTTGAGTTACTCAGAAAACAGTAAAAGTGGGATAAAAATCTAACTAATAAGTAAAATCATAAAATGAAACGCAAGCTCTGACATCTTAGGGAGTACCCAGGTGCCAGGACTGCATCCTCCAAAGAAGGGACAGGGCAAGACCAGGCCGGGGTGCCTTCGAGGGTGAGGCGAGGAGGGGGCAGAGGTGTGGGCGCCGGCTTCCCACAAAGGCCCTGCCCTCCCCTGTTCCCAAGGGTGCCCACCTTGCCGTTTGCTCGCGTAGCCCCAGGACACAAAGGATTGGCCGGGTCGTGGCGTGGGGGGTCCTCCTCGGGGGGCTTCTCCACCTGCCCCTGCCAGGGGCGCCGCATGCGGTGGGCAGAGACCAGCACCCAGTCCTCCCGCAGCGGGTTGTAGCGCAGGTGCTGGTGCTCTGGGGAGAGACGCGGGTGGTGAGGGTGGAAGGGGTCCCACCAGGTGACCAAGGACCTACCAGAGGGGCCACCCTCCTCCCCAGCAGCAGGCCCCGCCCAGCCTCCTCCGCCCCTTGCACCGAGGCCCGCCCCTCCCCCCTCCCAGACACGGCTCCGCCCGAGCAAAAGAACACGCCCCCACAGCAGGCTGCTCCTCCCACAGCGAGAGAGACCCACCCCCCCGCACCGCCCCAGTTTAAAGGAAGCTCCTCCCTCGCTGGCAGCAGGCCGCGCCTGCTCTCTTTAGAAAGCCCCCCTCCCCGCTCTCCCCGGCGAGGGGGGGTACCGCTCGGCTGGAACTCGGCGACCTCCTCCATCCCTTCCGCCTTTCCGCACTCACGTGACCTCACCACGTGATCTTGGACTGGCTGCGGAAGGAAGCGCGGGGTCACCCCCTCGCGCACGATTGGCTGCTTGTAACGATGAGACAGCGCGGAGGGGCGGGGCCGACCTCCGCTGGCGCGTGCGTTCATGGGCTCCGGCGGGTGACGTCGGGGCACTGAGGGCCGCGATTGGCTAGGACGGCTAGCGCGCGCGGCGTGCCCTTGGCCGGCCCCTGAGGCCTTCTCTCCGCTCCCCTCAGCGGCGTCGGCGGTGGGACAGCCGGGAGGATGCGGTGGCTTCCCGGACCGAGCTCGGGCTGGGCCGGTCGGGGCCTCCGCGTGGGGCTGGCGGTGGCGGTGGCGGCGCTGCTGATCCAAGCGCTGCGCAGCTGGGCCTCCTCGCGGCGCTTCGAGTTCGACCCTGAGGAGATCGCGCGCCTCGCCAAGCACCACGCCGGTGGGTAGGGGGGGAGGGGAGGAGTCGGGTCGCGGGCGGCGGACTACAGCCCCCATGGTTCTCCGCGAGGGAGGAGTGCGGGCGGACTACAGCTCCGTGATGCGAGAGAAGGGGAGGGGAGGCGGCGCGGCGGCGGACGTCAGCCCTGTGGTGTTCGGCACGGCGCCGGCAGCGGCGGCGTCCCGGCTCGAGCGCCCTTCTCCTCCTCCCGCCCCCCGGCAGGCCTGGACCACGAGCTGGCCTTCGCCAAGATCATCGTGGAGCTGCGGCGGCGCCACCCGGGGCACGTGCTGCCGGACGAGGACCTGCGGTGGGTGTTCGTCAACGCGGGCGGCTGGATGGGCTCCATGTGCCTGCTGCACGCCTCGCTCTCGGAGTACGTGCTGCTCTTCGGCACCGCCGTCGACACCGGCGGGCATTCGGGTGAGTCTCGCCGGGGCTGGGCTGGAATCCAAGAGACTTTCAGACAGACGGACGCAGGCACACGCCCCCCAAATAAACAAACGTATGTGCTCGCTGATTTGGTTTCTTCCCGTGGTGCTTGTAGGCACCGTGATCTAAGAAGTGATTACATTTTAACTTGTTTATTTGATTTTTATCCCGCAGAGCTTGTAGGTTAGAATCTAAGAAGTGGGGTTTTTTATTTATTAGATTCTTATCCCACCTTTATTGCTTTATAAATAACCCAAGGTGGCAAACATACCTAATACTCCTTTCTCCTGTTTTCCCCACAACAACAACCCTGTGAGGTGGGTTGGGCCAAGAGAGAGTGCACGCACTTGCAACTGGCCCAAAGTTACTGAGTTGGCTTTATCTCTGAAATTTAAGCTCTTTTGCCTGAAGCATTTGTTATTTAGTCTTTGCTTGCCCATGTACATTTAATAATATTGGTTTATTATTATAAACCAATAATATATTGGTTTATATAATATATTATATATAATATATATAATAAACCAATAATATATTGGTTTATTATTAATATATTTCAATATATAATATGAAATATATTAATATATTTCATATAGCTAGAGCACAAAGAGCATTGTGAGAAGTATAACCCATGGCTTCCATCCACCTTATTTCACATCAGTCACAGATCAATCAGTAAACAGAAATGTATTCATATGTTCAGTGTCAAGCTTTCCAGTGCTGAACCAGAAAGTCATCCTAGCTTAATGAGCTTAG
>JANHZU010009831.1:14037-25417 GCA_032468055.1 Acrochordus granulatus | reverse complement strand
ATCTGTGGTTCACTGTTGCTCCTTAGTGCTTGCCTTCCAAAATGATTTATGTATCATTTTGTAAATGACTAGTTTACAGTAGTAAATCAGTAGTAAATGACTAGTAAATCAGTAGTAAATGACTAGTATACAGTAGCTTACTAGTTCAAACACTAAAGAGCAGGCAAGGTAGAAATGGACATTAAAGGTTTGCAAAGTTACTATCAAGCCATGTTTCCATGTAACATCATATATTAACTGAACTATATAATTCACTCCATCTAATAAACAGTATTTATTTGATCAAGATATGCTGTGCATATATATTATTTTGTAATCTGAAACTGACAAAAAGGCTAGTTACTTTATTTTAGTTCCTCATTACTGGATATCCAAATGTAAGAAGTAACTGTGAATTGAGAAATGTTTAAGAAACAATGATTTTTACAAACTCCTGTATTCAGAACTGAAGATGCAAATGCCACTATTTTAAAATTAAAATAAAATATTGTTAACATTTTTGGGGTCTTGGCATAAATCTAGAAAGAATTCTAAATAAATAATAGCTCTGTCTGAACTTCTTTTTTATAATCTTGCAGCTCTATCCATTTGTTTGGTTGCAACAGATATTTATTTACCTTGTAGCTATAACATACCTTATCATTTAGATACATACTTCAGGAATTCTTTTGATTCTATTACTGACTTAATTGCAGATTCTGTGATGTTCACTTTCAACTAGAGGCAAGTCCTTTCATTCTGCCATCCCTATTTAAACCACTTTTAAAGGTTCATTGCATTACTTAGCAGAATATTAGGACCAATTTTAATTAATATGAGAAATGTATATACAATCAAATGGGTCAGTGAAATTACTTTTTGTTTCCTACAGTAAATAAAAATATTATTTTCTCCTTAGAAATATGCCAAGGTTCAGGTTTTGAATCAGGGCTGAACTCTTACGATTAGCAGAGAAATATTCATGCTTTATAACTGTTTCAATTTTGTGAATAGCTTTGTATATTTATTTTTGTTTTTACAGAACAAGGAAAAGCTAGAAAAACTGAAAGGCCAATCAGAACAATTTTGCCAAAGACTTGGCAAATATCGCATGCCTTTTGCGTGGACTGCTATTCATTTAATGAATATAGTCAGCAGTGCTGGAAGTTTGGAAAGAGATTCTACAGAAGTAGAAATTGCCACTGGAGGTAGATATCTAACCACAGCACAAGAAATTAAAAATAAGTCTTAGCAAAGGACCAATATATTAAAGGGTTTGCTTTTTAAAACTTCGTGCTTATGAGCTACAATATTTGCTTTCAGTTACATAAAATCTATTCACTTTTTCAAAAAGTATTTTGTTACTAGTATAAATAAAGTCACATATGGTATATGTTTTTCTGATAGAAGCAGGTTCTCCAGTTACCCACAAAACTAATGTGTAAATGAAGATGCTAGTGGCGATACTGGAAGGGATCTTATCTTACATCTTAGAATATCCTGTTGAAAACCAGCAAATGGACTAGAGATGTAAACGACTGCAGATTTTGCTGCTGAGAAGCTGGGTTGACCTAGTGGGTTTCAATGTCTAGTGAATGTTAATTTTTTTAATAATACCTAAACAGAGCTTCTCTTTCTTTTCTTTTTCTTTTTCTCTGATTCAGGTAGTTCTTCCCCTTTCCTCATCTTCATCCAATTTTTTTCCTCTTTTTTCAATTTTTGTTTTCTTTCTCTTCCTTTCATACTTTTGTTTTGTATTTTGCTTTGCATCTGCAAAGGATGAGTCAAAAACATCCAGGTCATGATTGCAGTAGACCCTTCATCTTTTGTACATGCAAGTTGCGGATGGGGCTTTAGTTGTGCTGTCACGGCCACCTATCTTAACTTTTTAACTTCCCCATGAATGCCACTGTGTGTGTATATAATTGTTTTTTCCAATGTAAGAATGCTTTGTGTGCGAGAGAATCATTCTTTCTCTCTCTCTCTCTCTCTCTCACACCCACACACACAAACACATGGAGTAGCAATTAATTTGTGTAAGATATTGAAAAATAAATGTATTTGGCTGGCCATGAATTTCAATGAACATGGCACTAATTTGCTTTTTGCTCTGGCTTTGCCATGGTTTGAAGTACAACTTACTAAAGATAATGATAAAGATACATGCTACATATACATCTACACTAAGATGTCCTATTTACATATTATCAGAAAGGAGGACATACAATTTGTCTTGCTTTGGATAGACTCATTCCAAATCTCTTATTTCCTCTGAATTTTGCTCTATTTCTTGCATAATCCTATTTCAGATCCATTGATTTTAATGAGGATGTTCTAGTTGATAGATTTGGATTTATTTTATAATTGGAGCTCTTTTTAAGCAGAAGGGAGAGATGAAATTTTAAATTGATTTTTCTCTTATATCCTTGAAAATTGGCCTCAGGTAATTAGGGAAATCTCCAGCTCAGTACAAATAGCCATGTGGGAGACAGCAAGGGGAGTTGAGAAAAAATGAGCAAAATTGCTGGATATCAACTTCTTTCAGAAATAGATGAACTCTGTCTTTCACAGAACAGAGAGACAGTTTGGTTTGTGGTTAAGGTTACAGACCAGCAACTGGGAGGTCGTAAATTCTAATCCTGTCTTACCCATGAAAGCCAGCTGGGTGACCTCAGCCCAACTCACTCCATTGAGTTGCTGTTATGGTGTAAAATAGGAGAAGGAAGATGTGTTACATATGTTTGCTGCCTTCAGTTGTTTATAAACAATAAAGGCAGGATAAAAATAAACTTCCGAGGACAAAGCAGGTTTACCCATCAGTGCCCTTAAGGCATGTAAGCTGTATAGTTGACACTTTAACGTTTTTTAACTGTTCATCCTCTGTATAAAATTAAATATAAACACTTGGAAGCCAGTCTGATCAGTAGAGTAGGAACGTCTACAAATCACAAAATGCAATTTTGCATTTTAGGAAATATGATAAGTTCTTCTGAGTTGTAGCCACATATGCTTCCAATGCTTATTTATAATCCTTGTGTCTAAAACTGTCTGGCAGGTTTCATTTTGTGCTACTAATTGATTTCTCTTTATGGCATAAGTTGCTACTGTACCAGTGTCTTTTAATCTTGTGAATTAAAATGTGTGAGCATCATGCTGGTTGAGAGTTGGAGTCCGCACATCTTAAAGATTGAGATACACTGGCTTATACCAAGGTATCTGAGGGTGGGCAGTGACTGCAAGAAAACACATTCTCAGAAGTTTGCAGGCCTCTTCTTATCTTGCCTGTATTGGTGATCAGTGTCTCAATGCTCTTTTCTCCATGGCAGGACGCTATTGGGCTGATATTTATGACACGGTCATTTCAGGGACCTTCCGACAGTGGAAAGAGGGAACAACTAAAAGTGAGATTTATTACCCAGGTGAGTTGCGGATTCCTCATCGATGGGCTGAGTGGGAAAAGGAACTCCAAAATGAAATTCAAACTGCTGCTTGTTTGCCTCCTATAGGAGACACCGTTATCCACCATTCTGGAGAGGTCACCTCTGTGCAGTGGAGCGCTGGCACATGGATGGTTGAGTATGGCCAAGGCTTCATCCCTTCCACCCTCACCTTTGCCCTTGCTGACACAATCTTCAGCACCCAGGACTTCCTTACGCTCTTCTACACCATTCAGGTTTACATCAAGGCATTGATGTTGGAGGCTCACACATACTTCAGCACGAGTCAGTGAGTCTTGCTCCTTGGTTCTCTCCTGACCAATGAAAGGATCACCTCCTTCCCCATCTTATGCTAGTGAGCACAGTGCAGCTCCCGTGCTTGCACTTCTGTACCACATGTGTGTCAGAAACCAAAGATGGGATCTAAGAAAGTAATGTGTCCTTCTCAGTTGCCCATTCATGAATATCTGAATGTTCTGCTGTAAATAGATATCCATGCTTCTCACAAGGTGATGATTCAATATCTCATGGAGATCAGATATTCAAAGTGTTTTGAACCTATGCAGAGGAAGAGAGCCCGGGTGTCTATAGAAGGAGTGATGCTACTGCATCATCACATAGTTGACCCAAATAGTGTTATTTGCAGGGTGACATCATGATGTGTATCATGTCATGGCTTTTGACAGTCATTTTGGAGAGAGAAGATGCATCCTCTTTGCATGCTTTGAGTGTGTCTCCTATGATGCTGTCACCAAAATCTGTTGACTGCTTTGTTTTAAACAGGTCTCTCAATCCTCATAAATGTAATAGGCAGTTGAGAAGCAGCAGCAGAACTTGATTGATCCCTTAAAGATACATATTTGCACTACTGTTTAAGGCAGACAAATATTCCCCTAGTATTTTCTTTTTATCCTTCATTGTTCCTTTCTTCCTCAGTTTAATTTATCAGATGGAAAACAGGTAATTTGGCTGAGCAATATCTCTAAAACACTCACACAGTACCTTGCAAGCTGGGGATTTTTGTTGGGTTTCTGGGAAGTTCTTTTCTTCAGACCTGCATTGTGTCCCTAGCATCTGTGTGTGTGAATCTTCCACAGCTTTGTCTTGCTTCTGATCTTGAAAAGTAATTTAGAATTCCAGATATGCTTCCTTGGACCTACCCTAAACTTCTCTCACACTAATCAGCCAATTCATCTTTACATGCTTGCAACACCCAATTTCAAGTGATCTGCTCATCTAGCAGCCATATTTTAGGTCTTCCAAATTATTGCAGAGAAAGCTGGAGAAGGTGTAGACATTTTCCTGTTCCTGCCATATTCTCCTCCCATCCTAGAGAGAGAGAAAAAGTTTAATCCCACAGTGGCCAAGTGGCTGTCAGCAGTGCAACAGGGCTGGTGATCGTTGTGCACATGCACGCCAGCCATCTTTTTCCCCCTTGGCTGTTTCTTATATGGTCATAGAGGGCTGAAAAATCATCACTGAGATGGAGATCCCCATTTTCATGAGAGCTCTGTAGGACTGCCTCATTACAGATGCTAGAAAATCCTTCAGGAAGTAGCTTGCATGAACAAATGTATATATATTTGGAGCTAAATCTCACCACTTTGAGTTACTAGGCAGGATCAGTTAACTCAGTTTTGGAATTTGCAGATGATTATGTCCCCTCTCTTCACCATCCATGGTCCAGTTAACCACGTCATACAAACAGAACTTGTGGTTTTGAAGAGATGCTGTTACAATTAAGCGGTAGCTGCTGTGTTAGCATTTTATCTGCAGTTGTGACTGATCTTTCCTGTATGTCTTAATGCCTGGAGCACCATAACCAAAATATCTTTTGCAACCATCCCTTTTCCAAAAAGGATTGTAGACATTCTCAAAACATCATCTAGTTTGGTCCTGCAATAATGCAGAGCCACCATCCATCACCTGAACTATGCACCTTATTCTCCTGAGCTATGCACGTGTGTATGTATTTATACATACCTCCTATCATCAATGTATCGGGCTGAAAATCAGTTGTTCGTGGAGGTGTAACTTGAGTGATCTCCATAAGAAGGGGCTGGTGGCCCATGTGGCTAAACCTGCTTGGCTCAGAAATGGACCTTCTAGACTTTCAGAAATGGCCAAACCCTAAGCCTGAATGTTCAGTTCTTTGGCTTGAAATTCAAGCAATGGAGCCAAACGCTCAGCTGATTCAGTAGAACAAACAGGAGCTTCTTTTTTCTTCTCTCAGTATATCCCAGAACTGCAGCCATCAAAAGAGGAGTGCCATCACCCAACAATAATACTTCCAGTATTATTTATCATGCTGACATCTCTTCTTTCTTCTGTAGCATGGAAATGGGTTTCTAATATCGGTGGCCAGTTCTGGACTGTCCCTGGTTCCAAAATGCCAGAGAGATCCTCGCCCCGATGCCTCCTTTGACATTGGCTCTTCGGTTCTAACATTCAGAACATTCAGTTTTCTGAAAGAGTCCCGCATCATCCTCAGAATGCTCTGAGAGTGCTTTGCTTGCTCCTTTTAGCCCTCATCGTTGGTGAGCATCAAGTTTCCAGTGTAAATACATTCTTCTTTTCTCAATTTTGCAAAGAGCTGTCGCCTCCCTTGGGGGAGGATTGTTCCTCTTCGTGGATTGTTGAAATCCTTCCTCCCTTTCATCATTGGTTTTTGCCTTTTCCCTTCTGAAAGATGGGCAGAGTTTTATACACAGAAAGTAGGTGCCAGTAGGGAACAATAACGGAGTGTCCTGGCAAACTCCAATACAGTTGGAAGAGCGTCTTCTGTTCCTCCTCAAGGCAGCCATATATGGTCTAGCCAGATTTGATTGGTTGCACTGGCTGGCAAGTTGCCTCTACCCATCAGAAAGCCCAAATGCCAAGCCTCGTGAGGGCATCCTTGGACTTTACCTATTTTTTTTTCTGGGAGTTGATGAAGCTTAGAGTCTGAGGGCATCATTTTTTGTCCTTTCCTCCCACTCTGAGTTCAGGTCAGAATGCAGTGATGCACTACAGAGAGTTTGCCTGGCACCAAGGTCTTGGTGGAGAGGCACTACTTGCCTCTCTCCCTGAGGCAGTCCTGGAGGCTGGTAGCTGTTTGGCATCTATAGCCAGAATTTGCAGTTTGTTGGATGTAATGGCCTTGGAGCCATCAGCCAAATGTATAGCATGTCTCCAGTTTCTGTTCTCAGTTACTGCAAATGTATCGCATCTGATGTTCACGAACAAGTGTTTGAGAATAAATCAGTGTGCGGGTGTGATTGTTATACTTTGACTAAAAAAGAATACAGTAGACTGTGATTAAACTTGCCTACGTGTGTCTGCTTTTGTTTATCACAGAACTGTTGCAAACTGGTTGCAATGCATCAGCAAACTACTCGCTTGCACACATGGTTCTATGTGAATTCCCTGCAGGGCTGGGCAGATGAGAGACTCAGGCACATTTTTTAAAAGAATGATATTAAAATTATCATCATATAAAATACAAATGAAAATAAAGGTAGTAAAAAAATGGGGAAGGGGAAGAAAGTGGGAAAGAGAGATGTAAGTAGGGGGGAACTATTGACTTAACATTTTTTAGTACAGTGAAGCACAAAATAAAATCATAGCCTCAGTAAAACCCAACATCAAGAGTTCATTTTTTCTGTCTTGAGCACAAAGTCCAGAGGCGGTTTCCACATAGAAACAAAGCTGGATATACTGTATTTTTTTCTCTAATTAAAGTAGTCAATTTTGCTATTTCTGCTAACTAAATATATCTAAAAGTAGGGATTGTAGGGCGCTGCAGATGGTTGTAAATGCGGGCCATTTGCCAAGCACACTGAATGCTGCCACATAACCATGGTGGTGAGGGGTTAGATGTTAGCATTTTGAAACTGGGTCAGAATCCATTGTAACTTCAAACAGTTGCTAAGCAACCGGTCATAAATTGAGGACTTCATTGTTCAATCGCGCAGTCGTGTCTGACTCTTCGCGACCCCACGGACTTCAGCGTGCCAGGCCTCTCTGTCCTGCACTGCCTCCCGTAGTGCACTCAAATCCATTCCCATTGCATCTATCATGCTGTCTAGCCATCCCATCCTCCGCCGATCCCTCCTCCTGCCTTCAGTCTTCCCCAGCGAGTCCTCTCTTCTCTTCTAATGTGGCCAAAGTACTTGAGCTTCGGCTTCAGTATCTGCCCCTCCAGTGAGCAAGCAGGGTTGATTTCCTGCAGGTCTGACTGGTTTGACCTCCTTGCCATCCAAGGGACCCTCGAGAGTCTTCTCCAGCACCACCATTCGAAGGCATCAGTTCTTCGATGCTCAGCCTTCCTCATGGTCCAGCTCTTATAGCCACACATCCCTACTGCAAAACTGTAGCCCTGACCATGCAGGCCTATGCCGGCAAGGTGGTGTCCCTGCGTCTTAATGCGCTGCCTCCCTTTGGCTCATTCTCCCTTCCACGGTGAGCGCTGCGAAGCCTGCAGCCTGAGGTTTCCACGCTGCCTGTGGCTCCCAGAGCCCGCCAGGGGGCAGCGGCTGCCAGCTTTCAAACAAGGTGATGGCATCTTTCAGAGCTCGAGTTGCGCTGGCTACTCAGCATGGCTCTTCTGAGACTGGCCTGCTGTTCCTCTGCTTTCCCGGCCCCCTTGTTTGAACCTCAGGCAAGCCACAGAAGCAAGCATTGCCCCTCCACTTCCTGGGTAGCCATTCTAATGCTTGGGAAAAGGCCACGTCTTCGAGTGGGCTCATTGATCACGGCAGGAGCTCTCATGCTAACAAACAGCCCACTTCAGTGGGAGCAGAAATTCTTTTCCAAAGATGGAAAAGGCGGAATTGAGAACTGCAGAAGGATCTGATATGCAGTTCTGTTAGCAACTGTCCTGTCAGGGCTGGCGAACCCGAGAAATAAGGATCGCGTGGATTACAGGAATGGTCATGACTGCAAGTAGGGCGAAGCAGCAGACTCTTGAAACACTGCCAGGATTATTCCCCCGTTCATCTTAACATCCAGCATAATCAGGACAGGTTATTCAGAACCTCTTCCTCACACTTCCTCCCTCCCCAGGGCTAAGGAACTGTTTTGGTAACATCTTGTGTTCGCCTCCCTGCTCCCAAGATCACCTTCCCCCCTCTCACATCTCCCAGATGTGTTTGATGACAACCCTGCCCCAGGCATCATGGCTTCCTCGAGAATAAGGAAGGGGCCCTTGATCAAAATAGGCCAGGTACAGTCGGTCCTTGTCTTTAGAACCATTTGCTTAGCAACTGCTCGGGGTACAACGGCAGTGAAAAGAATTACGATTAGTCCTTGCACTTACAACCACATGATCAAGATCCAGGAGGTTGGCATGTATTTATAATGGTTGCCGCATCCAGGGTCATGCAGTTGCCATTTGCGACCTTTTCAGCTGGCTTCCAACAAGCAACGTCGGCGGGGGGAGCCAGATTCACTTAAGCTCCACATGATTAATTTATCAATTGCAGTGACTGGCTTACTGACCATGGCAAAAAAGAGGAGAATTGGGTGCTATTCACGTAACTGCCTCTGCTTAACAACGGAAATTCTGGGCCCAATTGTGGTCATACGTCAAGGATTGCCTGTATGTGACCACAGTGATGAGATGCAGTGGAACGAGTGGACGGCCTAGGAAGACGAGGGGAAGGGATGCCGCCGAGGAAACAATCAGAGAAGAGAGGCAAGAGCCCTCGGCGGCTGAAGGGAAGAAATGTCGGAGGGACCCGCCCGAGTCCAGGGGGCTCGGTGGCCGAGCAATTGAGGCGCTGGGCTCGCCGGCCGGAAAGCGCGGCTTGACGGCATGAGCTCCTGCTCTTTGTGTCAGCTGCCGCCAACCTAGCCATCTGAAAGCACACAAAAGTGCGAGCAGATAAATGGCACTGCCTCTGGTGGAAGGTCACAGCCTTCCATGTGCCTCGGCGTGGAGTCATGCTGGCCACGTGACCGCGGAAGCGCCTGGGCAGCGCTGGCTCCTCAGCTGTGAAACGGAGAGGAGCCGGGAGCGACTGGCAGGGGGAAACTTTCCCTTTGCACCGCTGTAGCTAGCGGGACGTTGGTGCCTTGAGACGTGCAAGATTCTGTGAACGTAGCCCAGCAGCGAAGCCGACTCAGCTCGGCCTGCCTGAGGATGGAGTGGAGGGAATTGCGCACCAGGTGCCTGCCCCGGGAAGACAGTAGTAAGGCAGGGCGCCCGAAAGCCACCTGTGGCTGTGGATGTACAGTGCATGGCCAACACAAGCCTCCGGTCCTTCACGAACCATCAGACCGCCAGAGGTTCGGGAGCCATGCCACAGCTGTGGGCAATTATCTTCACCGCGTTTATCTCCCACATGTTGCAGCAGGAATTGAAGCGGCACGTGTGGTGGTCTCTCCTATTGTTCCCCTCAAGAATAACTGGTGGGGGTTGGGCTGGAGAAGAGGGCTCGGCTTGTTCCCCCCCCCCGAGGAACTTCTGGGGCTGTTGGGGGAACCCGGGAATCTCCGCTCCTGGCCCTGCCCCTTCACCGCCACGCTCTCTGGCGCTCCTTGCAAGCTACAAGCAGACGGTCAGCCCGTTAAATGGCACGGCGGGAGCCAGACATGGTCGGATGTGGCTCGTGCCCGAAGGTGCAATGCCAGCAATGCGCGAGGTCTGCCATTTGAGAGTGCAGATGAAAAGCTGGCACCCTTGGGGTCGTGTCTGTGGCTGTACTGGGGGGAGCTGCTTTAGGGCAGGGGTGTCCAACCTCGGCAGCTTTAAGATGTGTGGACTTCAACTCCCAGAATGCCTTGGGCACCGTTCATTTTGGGAGTTGAAGTCCAATGGCAAAAGCTGGACTCTCCTGTTTTAGGGCAGCGAGAGATTTCATGGATACTGGTGCTCACTGCTTCTTTTAAATTGGGTACTGCTGTCGGTGTGGCCTCCCAGAGTTATGGCACATAAGATGGTCCAAAAAAACCTCTTAAATAAATGAATTCATAAAAACATCCAGCCCAGCTACCCATTACGTGTTTCTCTACATCTGCATGCACACAAATGCACAACTGTATATGCGTACCCCGAAAGAGACGTATCTTCTTTAGCTCTGGATTTTTATCAATGACATTTATCCAAGCGCACTGTGCAAACCCAGCGCTAACAGTTGTACAGGTAGTCCTCCTCTTGCAACCATTCGTTTAGTGACCACCCAAACTTACAACAGCGCTGAAAATAATGACTTACAACCGGTTCTCACACTTAAGACCTTTGGAGCATAATCTACAGTCATTTGATCAAAATTTGGGCACTTGGTGAGTGGTATGCATTTATGACAACTGCAGTGTCCTGGGGTCATGTGATTACCATTTGTGACTTTCCCACCGGTTTCTGACAAGCAAAGTCAATGGGGAAAACCAGATTCGCTTAACAGCTGCACTGATTTGCTTAACCGTGGCAAAAAAACCATAAAATTGGGTGCAACTCACTTACCAACCAGCTTGCTTAGCAATGGAAATCCTGGTCCCAGTTGTGATCATAAGTCGAGGACTACTGCGTGGCAAACATACAGTTTAGTTTTCGTTCCGGAAGGAACATCTCCACCTTTCCCTTTATTGTGTGATCCCAATTCAAGATCTCCGGCTGTCATTTATTTGTTTACTTATTAAATTTATACTTATTTATTACTTATTAAATTTGTGTGCCGCCAAACAAAGTGCAAAAATACGATAGATAAAACAGGGGCATCCACTTATTTATCTCCACTTATCCGCGCAGCTGGCTTTCCCATGGCTTCCTGCAGACATCACGCATGACCCGGGGCACAGAGCACGTTCAGCATGTGGCTCTTGCTTCGCGACCTAGAAACCACAATAACTAAGCCGGCAATCTTTGCTACGCTTCCAGCAGTGGGAAATACTGTGCTGTAAAACAGTTCCTCAGCCTCAGCCGCTTTGGTCGAGACGCCTGGACTTCGGCTCCCAGAATTCCCTGCCAACGGGCTCTCAGTCCCCCC
>JANHZU010009831.1:0-13937 GCA_032468055.1 Acrochordus granulatus | reverse complement strand
CCTCAGTCAGCATGCTGGCTGGGGAATTCTGGGAGCCGAAGTCCAGGCGTCTCGACCAAAGCGGCTGAGGCTGAGGAGCCCTGCCGGAAAAGCCCACCTCCAGAGGTGGTTCGTCGTCGTCGTACGTGGATGGCTTTCCAACAGGCGTGCGTGGATCCGAGGCTCCTCCTCGCTGCCGCCTCCCAGCATTGGCCAGGAATCTGATTTCCCTCCAAGCAAATCCCCGGTGCCGCTGCCCTTTACCTGCTCCGTTGTTACAGCCACCCCTCCAAATCGGTGACTCCGGGCGGCTTGCAGCACAAAGTACGGGGAACGGAAGCTTTCGATAACAGCACTAAAAATCTGAAATAATAGACCCAATCGAGGCGCGTAGCAGCCAGTTAGCGGTCGAGTCAGGAAATGGGGCCCATGCGACGCTTTGCGCCCCAGGCTCGAGCGCGGAGCCCGGTCGTGGGGGTCTTGCGGAAGGCGGTGGGCGTTCGGATCGCTGCTACGACTCACTGTGCCTCGCTGAAGTGCGCCTTGCACAGACACCGCTGGTTAACGTAGGCTGGCGTGCGACACAGTTCCCATAGATCACGCAGTAAAACGGTCAGAGCCAGCGGGGAGTTCCACAGCCACGGTCAGGCGTGTGTTCGGCTCGGCTCGGCTTCCAGCAATCGAGATTAAAAAGGGGGAAAGCACGAGAAGAAGCCCAGCGCCTTTGCCCCCGGCTCTGCCTGCGTGAACTGCCGAATAGTCTCATTCGCTGGACTGTGATTCGGCTGGGTCAGGCTGGAAGCCTGGCCCAGGTGTAGGTGCTCCGGCACCCCTAACGCTGCCGCTTCAGACGTGCTGCGGCCAGTTTCACGGCTCTGCCCGGGCCCGCTCTGTGGCCCGCCAGGGACTGCAGAAGCCACTGACGCGGGAGGCCCGGGAACTTCCGTGCATCGCGGCTGCCGCAGACGGCAGTCCCCGGTCTCGCCTTGTTTCCCGCTTGCCGCTCCCGCCGGGTGCCCTGGGTCATCACGAGGCCTTCCGGTGCCATTATTACGGCTGTTTGTGCTCAGGCCTATGGGTCTTCGGTGACCCTTGGCAACGACGCGTGGCCAGCCGCGACAGAGTGTCTCGTGAGCGGTTGGTCTTGGGCGTCTCCTCATCGCTCCGACGCGAATGAAGACAGGATGGAGTTCGGGGCGTCTCGGATCCATCCCCCTCCTTGCTCTGCTCTGCCCTGCTCCGCTCCTCCGTGCAGCTGCAGAGCAGCTGGATCATTCCAGGTCCCTCTGCCCACCCGCTGGATTCTTGATCGATCGTCGCACCCACTTATGGACCTCACAAGGAAGTTCTCCGGCTTTCGTGGGATGAGTATTCGTAGGGTCCCGGTGGGAGTGGGCGGAGGAAGCCCTGGGGACTGTGGGGGTTTCGCACCTTTGTTGCAGTCAGCTCCCAGCTGGGTCCCTGGATCATCGCTTAAGCTTTTCAGGAGGGTTCATGCAGGGAGGGCCAAGAGTCAAGAGGGCAGCACCTCTTTTATGTAAGCCATGCGTGCGGTCTGCATACAAGAGGTGGGGCTTTCATTGCATGTTTATGGCTGTTGCCAACTCCATGTGCATAACCCCTGAGATTCCTCCCCGCACCTCAACCGGGCAGGACGTTCTGTCTCCTTCCTATCCAGGGTGGCAGGCCAAGTCCCAGACGCCAGAACCCACATGCTCCTTCCCTTGGCCTCTGAAACTCTCACAGCCTTTAAAAAGGGACTGAAGACCTGTGTAGCTGGAGTAGTGGTTAGCGTGGGGTCTGGTTACCTTATTAACTTAATTTCATCCATTCAATTTATCCCAGTGACATTAAGATGGGCGGGTTTTCCAGTCAGTGTTTCTTCTATATTAATCGTGGTTATAAGCAGGTTTTACAACACTGGAGAGCATTTCTCTAAACACGGACGGTGGAGTTTGCTTTGTGCTAAATAAAGCTGGTTGATGGGTTTGTGAATGGATTTAATTAAAAGGTGCTTTTCATCTGATTTGTTTTAGCTGTACTGCTCCTTAATAAAAGCATGTAATACGTTGTTCTTGCTGTTGTCATCCTGTTTTGTCCTGATGCCCCATTGACCAGTATCTGCAAACTGCTGCCATCGCCACCTCTTCTCCTTGTCCTTCTCCTTTTCCTTCTTCTCCCTTACATGGGTGGATGACTCTAGTCTAACTACTTGTGAGGAACTGCATCAAGAAGATAGTCATTAAGGGCCGGGTGGACCACAGGTTAAAGGGACTCTTTTGGCAGAAGCGGGGAGAGCGCCTCTCCTGCACAAGAGGTCCTCAGTTTTTCATTCAAACTGTAAGCTCTTCCAGGATGTACCAAACCACCTTCCTCTCCTGGCCCCTGCAGCTGGGGGTATGTTGACCCCGGAGTCTGAAGGATGGAGGACTTCCCCTGCATTTGGTTCCACAGCATCTCAAGTCATTCAGGCCTTGCCATGGAAACAGTTTTGTGAAGATGCCCGTGCCGCTGAAGAGGAACAGGCAACGGAGGACGGTTTGCCCCCCACCCAGACCCAGCCCACCTCTTGGCACCTTTCCTCTTGGAAGCTGCGATGGGAAGTCCACCTCAAAGCCAATCGCTAAAAAGTTATAGCCAATCAATGTTGATTTGCATTCCTGAGCAAAGGCTTTTGCTCAGCCCAATAGATCAATGGGCCCTTCATTGCTCCAGCCAGGAGTTGCTCAAACATAGTTTAAAACAAAGATAGATATAGCGATTGCAAGTAACTGGAAGCCGTGGCTTTTGAACTCTTATCACTGAGCCTGCTGCGAGCTTTTCCCCAGGCCCCCCACACCAGCCCCGATCTATCCCATTGATTGTCATAGGTGACACTAATTAATAAACAAGAGAAGCTAATGAATGCAAGAGCATTCACTGGGGCTTCCAACTGGTTGCTTCTAATTACAAAGTTTACTTAGGGGGAAGGGTCAGGTTAGATTAATTAAAAACATTCTAGATTGACTTGTAGATCCTAAAGCCTAAGACATTCTGCAAAGCGAACCCCCAAAAGCAAGCTGGGCCTGTATTTCAACAGGGGTGCAAGGGCTCCATTCACACAACACACAGTACTTATCTAGATTAGATTAGTGCAATAGATCCCATCATCTCACCAAAGGGGCTGGATTTGTGCAATACCCTGGACACCTTCCTCTTCTGGCCTCTGCAGTTGGCTGGTCAGGTCTGCTTAGTCAAAGAATGGGAGAGCATGAAGAAATCCCAAGCCTGTCTACAAAACAAGAGAGTTGAAAAATCCTCCAAAAGGGGGATTATGTTGTTGCGAAGGAACGCACTGTGGCCAAAAAACCTCACAGATATGTCCATACAATTGCTAAAACTCAGACTCAGTTCAAAAAAATTTAACTTTCTTGAAGGACTCAATACTGTTATTTAAAAAAAGCACATCATATAACCAGCATTCTAATAAGGCACAAGGTACCTTCCTAAGATAATCTATATAAATGTTTTCCTGCCAATAATGTGTATAATTTCAAAGGCCTTCCAGGAAACCTGTAATATTAATGTGACAAGGTCTATTTAAGGCTGAAAGGCCACCGGAAGGGAATAAGCCATTTCTCTATCTCAAAAAAAAAAGGAAGCCCAACATGGGGTTCGATTAGGACAACAGTTGCCACCCCATTGATTAGCCTACCGTGAAGGAGCTTATCTGGGTCAGCTGCAGCAGTGAGTGTCCACTGACCTTGATGTCCAATGCCATCCTAGAGAAGAGGATGGCCTCTTAGGGAAGAGCAGGGGGCACATGGGGTGAATGGCCTCCTCTATTGTATAAAAGCCATTTGAGACCCAGCCAGAGAAAGAATCCATTCGCTTCACCTCCCTCCAGAGCAGTTCTGATGTGAGAACTGGGCCAAGTGTGGCTTCAGAGAGGCTTTGGAGACTCCCTTGACCCTCAGTGACCAACCTCCTGAGATGCAAGTGGGTTCCAGATCTGAGGAAGGCTGATGGTCTCTTGGAGATCTTCTTCCACAGGTGCAGCGGCTGAGCAAGGTTGGACTATGACTGTTCACTTAAATTGAAGCAATGGGGAAATGCTGACTGATGGCTCTGTTGACCTGGAGTAAGCTTAGTTCCCTTCCTCCCTTCTTCCAGTTACTCCCTGTCTGGGGCTTTGCCTCCCTCCTGGAGATGGGGCCTCAGTAGGGGTTATTTTCTTGGCCTTTGAAGGAAGAGGGCAGGTTTTGTATACCTCTTGAAAAAGGGGCGGTGTGCATTGAATGGAACGAATAATAACCTTTCCCCAGGACATGCAGCTAGTTTGGCACTCTCCATATAGATGGATCCACTGGAAATTTTGGGAATTGCAACGAGGAGTGCAAAGAGAAGGCTGAGAAATCAAAAAGAGGTGCACCAAATGGCGAGCCTTAGCCTCTGCTGGCTGAACAAGAGCAGCTGGGATGATGCTACCTAGTTGGGTCATGAAACATCTGCAAGAAAACCACCAAGCTCGGAGAGCACCTGATGGTTCAACCCTGAGCCATAGATATTCTCTTCTATCGGAGCTCTGCCTTTTCTTACCCCCAACCTATCACTGTGGTAGTTCATACAGTTTTTATTAGAGCTGCACATCCTAACAGGACATTCACTTTTCCACTAACCAAGTGCTTTTGACCTCTGTTGTAAGTCAGCCTGCCATTTGTTTGGTGAATTTCGGTTTTAGGGAGATTTTTGGAAGGTGGAGGGATGCAGGTTGATGAAAGGATGATGGTTATCTGCTCCAGGCTCTTATGGATGGGACTGAATATTTGGATGTGAAATGGGTGTGCAAGTACAGTAGTTCCAACGGGGAGGGAAGTGGGGAAAGTATTTATTTATGTATTAGTTGTGCATACCATCCATCTTGCCATCAAGCAAATCTAGGTGGCTTACAACAGGATAAAAATGACAATATAAAGCATTAAAATGTTAAAACAGTGAATTGTAGCGTTCACAGAGATAGCTAAGGAAGGAAGCAAGGTACAGTGGGGTAGAGGTATTATTAAAGGGGCACGTACGGTGGCCGAGTGGTTACGACGCTGGGCTTGTCTGCCGGAGGGTCGGCAGCCTGAGTTCGAGACCCAGTGCCGCCCATTGTCTGCCCAGCTCCTGCCAGCTTGGCTGTTTGAAAGCCTGTAAAAATGCAAGTAGATAAACAGGTACCACCTTCACAGCACTCCTTGCGCCTCGGTGTATAGTTGTGCCGGCCACATGACCACAGAAGCATCTTTGGACAATGCTGGCTCTGTGAATCGGAGAGGGACACCGCACCCTGGAGTCGGCCACGGCTGGCAGGGGACACTCTGCCTTTTTAGAGGCCTTATTAGGCAATAAAAATTGCAGATGATAGTTTTGTTAGAGGCTCCGAGCTGTGGTGACGAGGATTGGATGCTTGTTTTCAACACTGCTTTGTCGATGTCTGACAACTATTGAAGTGACTCCACTACAGATCTTGCAAAAAAACAAAATAAGTGGAGATGGAACAGGCCTCTGGAGTAGCCTCAAGTGTGGGGCTCTGAGCCAAAACTTGGCTGTAATTAGTAAAGTTTCCTTCGACAAGGGAGCTGAGGAAGTATCAGAAAGGAAGACAGATAAAGGCGCTGCTGCTTTTGTTCTGCCCAGTCGATAGTTTTATTGAAAGCGATGCCATCGCAAAAAGGAAGGAAAGGATAAATAAACGCTTTGTTCAACAAAGAGCGACAATTAAAAATGGCAAGGCTAGCAAAAGGAGCGGTGATATGGGGGGGAACGACCTTGGGGGAGTCCACCATCACAGCCACCGATCCAGCTCTGCGAAATCCCACTCGGAAGTCCAGGCAGGAGGTCGGTGCCGATGGGGCTGCTTTCAAGCAGGGAGCTGGACCCGTTGAACAGGAGCCGTCCGACACGTCCCGTCCCGTCCCTTCGGCCAGAGACCCACCCCAGCTGCTCTTCAGCAGCTGAACTCTCCAGAAACTCCCCAGAAAATCCTTTCTCCACTTGGCCAGTCGGGATGCAGCAGTACAAATCCACGGGCTTCTTTCATGTGCTTTCTGAGCACATTCAGCTCAGCCTTTCTTTCTTTCTTTCTTAATTTATTTATTTTACACATCTTCAATTTATTGGCCATCAAAAGCCTTCTCCCTCTACCATCTGATTCCAGATGGTTCGAGACCATCCTGGTTCCAGAAGGTCTGCAAGTTAGGGACTGAAACCAGAGTCTGGGCTGGATGGACAACAGAGGATGTTTCTGAGAATCACCAGGAGCCCGTCTGGATCGAGTGGCTGCTCCAGTTTGGAGCCTCGGCCCACCTAACCTTCTGCAGCTGCCATCAGATTGAAGTTGCGGAAGCTGCTCTGGGCCCCAGGCAGCTGCCAGTGGACCCTCAGGTTGAAGATGGCCACGGGCGACATCTCTCCAACATTCCAGTGGCTGCGTGGAAAATAAAAGCTGCTCCCAAGTAGGCAGCAGTGCAGGTTCCCTTGTTCTGTCCAGCAAGGGAGCTAGCTATTCCTGAGAAGAAGCAAGCATTTGCCCAGAACACCAAGCCCATGCGCTGAGGGTCTGTGGCCAGGGCGGCACAGCGAGACCTTTCGAGGCCCTGCGCAGAAGCTACGCCCTGCCCGACCCTTTCCGAGCAGGACTAACCGGCGCGCAGCTCAGTAGCCCTTCTCCCCCACCGGAGAGCCAGGGCCCCTCCGCTCAGAACTTTGAATTCATGGGTTCACTTGCTCCCTGGTCCCAGCTTTTGCCCACTTTTGGAGTAAGGCTCTTTGGACTTCAAGACGGGCGAGGGAACGTTCAGTCGTCGTGAACTGAAACAGCCGCAGGAAGAAACGGGCAATAGGGAAGACTCCGGATCGGTTTCCAACTGAGTCAGCTGCTCGTTTGAAAGCAAAGTCTTCGTGGTCAGGCAGAAGCCAGGCACGAAGCCCCAAGTTAGGAGCCCAAATCCAGAGCCTGTCCTTTGGCGCTGAAATCCTGGCATGGCTGGGCAAGACCTGCCGTGGGACCCAGGAGGCTGGTGGCAGCTGAGTGAGCAACGGTGGGCTACCCTGTGCCCTTCAGAGTGGGCAAAATATCTGGGTCCCACCACAAGTGCCAAGGGCTGAACTCCCTGCTATCTTCGCTAATCTGAGCATCTCTAGCACAGTCTATCACTAATCTATAGCGTATCGCTACAGGTAGTCTTCGAATTACAACTGTAATGGAGCCTGCCCATTACGGTCATAAATTTAATGATAAAACAGGTCAGTCACGTGACCAACCCAATTTTATTACTTTTTTTTGCAGTCGTCATTAAGCAAATGTGGCAGGTGAAAGTATGAATGTGGCAGTCATTAAGGAAATGTGGCAGTCATAAGCGTGAATCCACTGTTTGCTATGGGTGCAGTTTTGCCAAAAACCAGAAGTGCCAGGTTTTGGCAAAACCATTGAAAAAACATGTCATGTGGCCACAGGATGCTGCAAATGGCCATAAATGTGTGCACTTGAGATGCCAAGCACCTCAAGTGCAATCACATGACCGTGGCATGGGGGCCACTCTTGGCGATTCGGCTCCGGGCCATACATTGCCTTTCTCAGGTAGGTTGTAACTTCAGATGAACGTGAAGCAACTGGTCGTAAGTCAAAGACTACCTACATTCTATGGGCTTTCCTTTGGCCTGAACTCTTTCTCTTGAGCTCTTTGGAGGCCGTCTGCCTCTAGCCACTTGTGCCAACTGGAGGCTGCATTTTCGAAATTAAGCTGCTGGAAACAGCCAGAGTGGAGCTGATATTGTCAGCCCCGTATTGACATGGAAGAACAAAAGCGCTGGACCTTGGGGGATTCGCAGCTAGCGGGCAAGAACCTCCAAAGCCTGGAGAGAAAGATTTAATGAGGTCAGAGAATCAATGGCACTTAATCTGCGTCTGATCAGCAGTGCTAGGTTTTGCAGTAGCCAAGCCTGGATGTGTACATGCAGACGTAAAGTCAAGGATCCCACTCAGAGAGACGCGAGTGGCTCTCTTCTGCCCAGGATGGACACGCAACTCCTGCAAACAAGAAGAGGCAGCTCTCACTTGGGCTCGCATTCTGAGCGACGCCGTTGCAACTGGCAGGGCCTCCTTCGTGCTGGCTCCCAAGTCATGTACACTGATGGAGAACAACCCAGCTGTTTGCCTTTTGTTCATACTGAGCAGTTCTTGAAAAACAAACGTAACCTCCTTGAAAGATGGTAACTGTGGATTCTCAGTTCTGTTCTTGACTAAACAGTGTATTGCAGAGAATCGTAGAATGCAAAATTTGGAAGGGACTTCAGAGAACATCTAGTCCAACCTTTAGCCCGTGCAGAAATCAACTATTATAGCATCCCTGGCAGGGGGGGTTCGGGGAGGGAGCCTTCTGACCTGGGTAGAGATCCAATACCTACTCAGTAGAATAAGGAGCCCTCTTCCCTGCAGCCCAAACCACTCAGGGAATTCTAATTACTCAGAATTAAATCCCACCCACTTCGGCTGAATGGACCCTCAAGCCATTTTCAGTGTAATATCTGGGATGGTATCACCCAATTAATTAGGTTTGTTCAAGTCTTAGCAGCCATCTTTGTGCAATGTGCAAACTCAATTTGTCTGATCTGTGGTAAGTTCTTAGTTATGTGACATTTTGTGCAAAGTTAGATTATTGGGTTAACTGATAGTTTGTATTCTGGAAACCCGGCAAATGGATTAATTCAGGAACCCTTATCCATCATGTTAGATGAAGAGGGAAGGGGAGGGAAGATTGTATGACAGCTTGCATCCTAGGAAGTATAGTTAAGAATGTGTGACAAGGAAGGTGGAGCCAGGAGTTAAGTGGGGGATCAGCTTGGAGTCATGTTTTTTGTTAGCCGCCGAGAGTCTCCAGATTTCGGCAGCATATAAATTAAATAAATAAATTACACATGCACAGACACCAAAAGCCCAACCCCTCGTGAGGACCGTTAGACTTATCTGGGGAATGGAGGTGCTTGGTGGGGAGTTGGAGAAATTAATGCAAGGCTCAAAGGATCAAGATGAGTCGCAGTTCTAGTCAACAGGTTTATTGATGCTCCAAGGTCACAAGAATTGCTCCAACTGCCCATCAAACACCTGCACTCCTCAGATGAAGCTAATGGTCTTCACAAGAGGTTGGAGCTTTGGCATTTGTGCATGCGCAGTGTCTCCTGGCCAATCCCCCTCTTAACCCTGTCTCTGCCCTTCCTTCTTCAGAGAATGCAGCCAAAGGGTGACAGTAAAGGTATCCATCAGCTGTAGGGAGATGTTTTCTGACAAACTCGTCTTCCTTGCTTGGGTCTCAGCAGTTTGATAGGACTGTGAGAACTTTCAAAATAGCAGTGGGAGGATGCAGTGGGGGTGGAAGATTTGGATGGATTTTGGATCTTGCCCATCAAGATTTGTTTCATGGAGCAACCTGGTTTCCTTACACACACACACCCTCCCCAACCCACAAGAAGCAGCCACAGCCACTGCTGAGACAGGGAAGAAATGGAGGAATTGGCTTTCAATTTTAACCTGGAGCCATGTCAAACTGCCTCAAACTGCATTATCCAAGCTCTCGCCTCCAATCACTTCAATTGATCTGAATTGAATTGAAATTTCCTTCTCCACTGGATCTTTACTTTGTTGTTAATTATGTTTCCTAACCCTGCTAGCCCCCCAGGAGCAGTGTTCAGAAAACGCATCCATCTGAACGGCCAACAGCAGGACTGAGCTGCCCTTGGCTGTTCTTCAAAAAGCTAAGCCAGGAAGATCTGGTTAGCACCTGGATGAGGAGATTCCCGAGCTGGAGGTAGCCAGAATAAGTCAGGAAGAGGGAGGTGACAAACCAGTTTGCAGTGTTGCCAAAGAAGCGTGAGGCATTTTTACTTTTGTAGTACAGTATAAGCATTCACACCGTGGCTCTTTCACAGATGCAGAAATGAATTCCAGATGTGGCTTGACCATGCAGCATAGAATGTACTCTATGTTTGCAAAGATGTGATCTTAGCCAAACCTGGACTGTTTCTGAGAGGTTTCACCAGGATTTCTTTCACCTGATTTAGCCATGAACTGATTAAGCTTTGAACTGTACCTGACAAACCATGATTTCTTGATTCCAATGCTTGGCTACATCATAGTCAAGGTCTCCATCCCAGGCACTGGAGATATGTTTTGGCAAAGGCACCATAGTTGATGAACAGGTGGTGAGGCTGTGCTGCAGGGGAGAAAGGTTGGCTTAGAAAGGGGCCTCCTTCAGCTTATGGAAAGTGGATCTGTAACTGTCCCAGCTTGGCTTCTTGGGGGTCAGGAAGGAGTCCTTATAGAAGCCATTCTTGTGGGAGGAGGAAAAGGAGGAGGAGAAAGAGGAGAAAGAGAAGAAGAGGAGGAGATGGAAAAAGAGAAAGAGAGGAGGAGGAGGAGTCTGCCAGAGAACTGGTAGCTGCCTAATGGCATGAGTCTTGTTTCCTCGTTGCTGCCATAGGGCTGTCGGCTCTGCAGTAGTCAAAGAAGTATCCCACACTCAAAGAAAACATAACAGTTATACAACATCTTCCAACACAATGAATACCCATGCAATTGTATCAAAAAAATATGCTTGACCACTCAACCCACCACAGCACAAGGATATTGTGCAGGGTATTATTTTCTGCTTGATTGTTGGCATGGGGTTAACCCCTGCTGTGTTTTATTGTCTCATGGTATGTAAATGTAGTTTATCTCTATGCGCCTGTTGATGGCTGATTTGTCTGAGTGCCAGGCTTCCAGGAATTCCTTAGCATTTTTGGATTGAGCTCAGTCTAGGATGCTCAGTTTCCTAGTTGAAACTATGGCTGAGTCTGTAAGTATTGTGAGATTAAGGAGTTTCCGTCATGTCTTCTGATGTTCAGGGGTGCGCTCTGCTAATCTTCTGCCTGTTTGTCCTACATAGTGGCTGTTGTAGCCCTCACATTGTAGATGACCCATTTTTTCTTCTTGGGCTACTGGGGCTTTGGTTTACTTAAGGCGTTTTGGAAGGATTTAGTTGTTCGGTGTAACATGGTGATGCCATGTGTTTGCAATAGCTCGTTGTTGTTTCTGATATGTTTTTGATGTATGGCAAAGTTATTGTTTTTATAGCTTGTGTTGGTTATATTATAGTGGGCTGAGGGGTCAGGAACTTTTTGATCATGGTAGGCAGTGCATACCAAGGAGAAAACAAGACACCCCTACCATGACTGGCATGGCAAGCTATATAAACAGGGAGCAAAACCAACACTCACTTATGCTGATATTACCTAGTTGGGAAATGAAATGTCTGCAAGCAAACAATGCTCATTGGAGAATAGCATGCAACTGTCATCAACCTATGGTTTCTGACTTTTCTACATACTCACAATAATCTAAGTCATGCCAATTCATGAATTACAGCACAGATTTAAGCTTTTCCATTCGTAATTAAAACTACCATCGCTTTCATCCATCAACTCTATGAGATCAGATCATTTTCATTCAGATTATTTAATCCTCTTTTTCTTATCTTACAGATATACAGTGCAACACAATTGTGTTTAGTTGTTTCTTTGTTAATTCATCCTTGTTGCCATTTATGTTTCTTACATTCCATGTTTCAGTCTTCAAAAAGCTGTAGCTATCACCAGATGGGCCTTGACTTCCACTGCCCATCATGTTTTTAATTAATCATGTGCCCAAATCATCTGTTAATTACAACCTGCCCTAACCTGGCATATCCCAGATATGTTGGAATACCATTCTCAGAATTTCCAGCGAGCATCCTGGCTAGGAATCCTGAGAGACAGAATCCCAAGACATCAGGAGAGAATTGTACCCTGACAGATGCAACCTGGCCTGAACTAGGATGTAATATTGTCAATTTTACAGCTGGGCAACCAAGACTGGGAACTAATCACTTGCCACATCCATTCTGGGCTGGCATTTGGACTCCAGCCCAATCCTCTGGGACTTTCAGATTCTTAGCTCACCACTGGCAAAAGAGTATTGGGTCACTATGCCCTCTCCAAAGTATGGATGAAGGGACTTCATAATCCCCAAGGACTTTGTATATGTAGTACTTGTACATCCCTCCCCCTCTTAAGTAACTGACTCCCTTCCCCTGCTGCCTGCAACCCCTGCACTTCAGACAATTATATACCCTGCTGGAGACCCATGGATCAGCTTTGATTAATGCTCAGAAGATGGTAGGTGGCCTTTTCCATTCAGCCTTCCACCCCAGGGGTCCCCTCTGACCCTGACCCTCTAATGAACACTGGAGAGGCCGAGTCTCACCTGCACCCATGTGATGCTTCCCAGCCTTGCCTGCAGCCCTCTGCACTTCAGTCCCCTGCTGGGAGATGATTGGCAGCAAGAGATCAAGGTGAGACCCCAATTAACTATTGGATCAATGGCAGTTCCTTGTACCTCCTGCAGGTTGGCAGGTTGCCTGTGCCAGACGCTCCAGCTTGTTAAGAAGGTTTAGTTCCCAGGATTCTGGGAGGAGGAGGCACATGCATCCCTGGCTAGGTCCTCAACACAACATGCCAATGCCTTATTAAGGCATTATTGATCTGTAGCCTTCCAGTGTTTAAAGGACCAAGGGATGGTTCAAGAGCAGCAAAGGGAGGTAGGTTTCTGTTGCTTTGGAGAGGGATCCTCATTTATTTATTCTACTGAGCATAATAGTGATTAAAATATAAATCCTGTTTTCCTTCACTCCTGAAGAAAAGGTGTAACCCAACCTAAAAGCAATTTTAGTGGCTTAGAAAATAATTGTTGAAAAAAAAGAGAAAGAAACGAAGCTGGGCTGACAGGCAGGTGAGCATAATGTTATAATTGTTTTACAACCAACTTACTTGCAGAATTGAATCAACTGTCAGAATCTCTGGGAGAATTATCCCCTAATAGAATAGAGTTATTTGTTTAAAGCTGTTGTTGCACCATTAGCATGAGGAAATGAAATGAAAAAGTAGGAAATTCTTCAGGAAGAGATAGAAAACATTTCTGATCAAGATACACTCGGTGATTTTGGAATAGAAATCCCTCCCTCTCTCCCTCTCTTCCTTCCTCCCTCCTTCCCTCCCTCCCTTCCTCCTTTCTTTCCTGATAAAGCAATATGCAAGGGATTCCTTCACTCTAAGAAGGGGTACAGTAGAGTAAAAGCATCAGTTTAGCCCTAAGAATATAGCTTAAAATCACAGCTCGGTCATAAAAACTACTGATGAAATTCATGCCACATATTAGACCAGGCAAAAAGAGGGCTGAGGAGTTTTTGGTTCAGCAGTTTGAAGGGAATTAGTCATTTTATCCACGTAATCTGTGAATCAGATTTGCTTGAGCAGACCAGGTCTAACAGCGACGGTTTTTATTAGCACGGATATGGCATGCTGAACCTGGTTGATCGAAGACCAGCCGCTGCCTTGGCCATCTTTCGAGGAAGGTTCTCGGTCATCGTCTCGAAAGAGTCCACCAAGCGGGAGGGCGAGGGTTCAGGGCTGGGACGAATGCGGCAAGCGCGACTGAAGCGAGGAGCATTTATTCTGCCCACACAAACAAAGGCGTTTGCTCCTCGTGCGACCTCTCCTACCGCGACCCGAAGCAGCATGCGGCTGAACTTGCGCGCGCGGTTCCTCTGGCTGGAAAGAAAGAAAAAAGCAGGGAACCTTCAGTACCCTGGACAGGTCCCGGGTGCGAATCAGGCGTCCCTTTCCCCGCATTCAGGACCCTGGAAAGGTCCCCGAAGGACCTCCCAGAATCCCAAGCAGTAAAACCGGAGCGAGGATCACAGCATCAAAGGCTTGGAAAGGACTCTGGAGGTCTTCTCATCCCCTTGCCAACAAAGGTCCACATAGTCAAGGCTATGGCTTTCCCAGTAGCAATGTATGGCTGTGAGAGCTGGACCATAAGGAAGGCTGAGCATCGAAGAATTGATGCCTTTGAATTGTGGTGCTGG
>JANHZU010009826.1:10607-21088 GCA_032468055.1 Acrochordus granulatus | reverse complement strand
AGAACTGTACTGCTGATATGGTAAGAGGGGTTGCTGAGTATGGTAAGAGGGGGTGAAGTAGGAGGACTCTTCATAAAATCCATTGTCATCTCCACAGTTTTGAGTGTATTCAGTTCTAAGTTGTTTCAACTGCATCACAGGGCCAGCTGTTCAACTTCCCACGTATACACAGACTATGACTATTGTGTCATCTGCGGACTTCAGAATTTTTGACAGAGAGGTCTCCATAGATGCAGTCATTGGCATAGAGGGAAAAAAGTAGCTGAGAGCACAAATCCCTGAAGAGCACCAGTACTGACTTTCTGAGTACAGGATGTAATTTTCCCTAGCCTCACCTGTCACTTCCTGTCTATTAGGAAAGCTGCTTATCCACTTTCAGGCACAATGAGATGGGTCAATTTGTAGTGAAAAATGGCAGGGATGATGGTATTAAATGCTGAGCTGAAGTCCACAAAAAGGACCCATGCATACAACCTTGGGAATTAAAATGTTGCAGGATGTAATGCAGTGTCATATTGACAGCATCATCTGCTGACCTGTTTGCCCGATAGGCAAATTGCAGAAGGTCCAGCACCAATCTGGATGGCTTTCAGATGGACCAGCACCAGCTTCTCAAAGGTCTTTATGACTACAGATGTTAAAGTAAGAGGCCTATAGTCATTCGGCCTGTTAATGGAGGCTTTCTTAGGAATGGGGATGATGGTAGAATGTTTAAAGCAAGTAGGGATGTTGCACAGCTCCAGTGATCTTTTGAAATTCTGTGTGAAGATAGGGACCAATTGTGCAGCACAGGTTTTTAGACAGGAAGGTGTCATGCCATCTGGGCCAGATGCTCTTCTGATTGTTTGTTTTTTAAGGAAACTTCATATATCTTTTTCCAGAAATACCAGAGGTGGGGGGCCCAGGAGAGGGTAAGACAGGAGGGCCCAAGAGGAAGGATGGATGTGGTTGTAGAAGAAATATGTTCTGTTAATGTGACTGAGGTGGGATTGTTAGCATTATGCAATGGTGGTTGCTTCTCAAACTTTCAGTAGACACATTCAGATTGTCTGCTAGTTGATGGCTTTCCTCACCTGAGGTTGATAGCCTTCTGTAGGCTTTTCCACACAGAAGCAGGATCATTTGCTGAAGTAGATTTTTCAGAAAGGCTTTAATGGTGGAGGTCTTCCAACAATCTATTTATAAGAATAATAATTCTATTACTTGAACATGGTAATGACACATTATTCAAAGAAACTTACTGAGGGAGAGACAGAGAAAAAAAAGTTGAAATTCATGTGTTTTTTTAAATCTAAGTTGGTAAGCCTTGCTACAGATTTATTAAAAGTAATAATTTTAGTCAAGGGAAAAGGTTTTGGGTAGAGTTTGGATGGGGGCCCCATACCTAGAGCATGAAAAGGTTGCTGACTTGTTAAAGGAATCAGGTTACCTTTAAATAATGCAAGCACTTTAAGAGTTTTTGTTTAGGGTTTACGCTGCATGTTGCAGTATTAAACTAAATCCTTTCTTTCTTTTCTTAAAAAAGAAAATTGAAATATACAGTTATGTAAATTTTCCTTGATCTTAGCTACATATTCTACAACAATTCTGTTTGCTTGAAATCAGCTCATGACAGCATTCTGATTTAACATGTAATGATACTGGCAATTTCAGGCACAAACATAGCCATGGGGATGCCAGTAGCATTTCAATGCAATTCATTCACAGTTTTGAGCCAGTTACAGCTATCTCCCTGACTGAAAGTTGGCTTGTTTCTGTTTCTAATATCTGGGGTTTCTGTTCCTGCTTGCTGAAGACCACTGCTTTTTAAAACATGATATGGGTTTTGAAATAATAAATACTGTAATCTAAGAACAAAAATCATTTTAAGTCCAGAAGGTAAAATAATCAAGCTACGGAGGCCAGAGATCCCATCACTGATTGGATATGTGAGTTTTGCTCCAAATGTGGCAGAAGAGTAAAAAGTAAAAGAATCTCTTTTTAGAGAATGTTATTAAAAGCTTTTTTAAAAAATAATATAAAAAGAAAAAGTCAAAAAGGAAGAAAACAAAGAAAAAGCAAAAAGTGCAAGAAAGGGAAAAAAGGAAAATAGAAAGGCAGAAAGATACAAAGAATACTTTTAGAGCAATTGCATAAGTAATTGCTCTAAATACTAAATGCGCAATTTACCTTTTAGTCTTTGCTTACAATATATTTTTTTATAATCTGTCTAATCAAAATCATAGTTTCAGACAATCAGTAATTTAAAAAAAAAAGCCAAACAAGAGAGAGAGATTTTTTAAAAAATCTAAAGGGAGGGGTAGGAACATTAGATGGATATAGTGGTGCATAAAAGTTAATAGATAGCAAACTAAATTTGTCACAGTGTAAAACACTCTTGAATTACAAACTAGATGCTAATTAAGATTAGTTTATGGCACAGGTCATCATCTGACATGTTTTAATGCTGCTGCACAGAACCTGGCAACATTATATGTTGTAGCAGTGTTAGAGTACATGTGCTGTTGCTTATTTGTGTTCAGAGTCACAGAGGCATTGTCTCTTTTGAATTTTCTTATAACAGACTTCAAAGACAATTGAGGGGAAGACCTGATAGTACCCCAGAGTAAAGGCTCTCTGATGGTTAGGTTAGGTTTGAAGTTATTAAGTATACTGTGGGGGAGGCAAAGTACCTATTCAATTCATTTGCAATAAAGGTTGGGGGACCTTGGCTAGATCCAGTTGGTACACTCGCCTGCTACGCACTGTTTAGTAAGTACTTTGGGACAAGTACTCATATGCCTTGCTAAGTAGAAGACTTGGAGAGAAGCCCAAAGATTAAGTTTTCCATATGGACTGAAAATCATCCGTCATACCTAATGAGGGAAGGCCAAGGAGAAGAATAGTTTGATCTAACAGTTATCCTATCAAGGATAGTTTGATCTAACAGTTGAGTATGGTCATCCATAGTTTGACCTCCATTTTCGTGAGACTGTCACCAGTCTCATGGTGACAATAGAGATATATTTTGAGACTTGATTGAACAAGTTATGACAATCAAAATTGGAGAAGGTGCCTGGCTGAGACAATGAACATAGATGTCTTTTCTCTGATCCAAAAAGTAAGCAGGTTCCAACCTATTCACCAACCATTTGTCCACTGTAGTATTGCCAAGTCTTTCCATCTTTGTGCACACAATAATCGCACTGCAGTTATCATGTACAAAAATAAAATTCTGTGACAATTTTCCAGCTGTATGTCCATCAATTCCAAAAGAAAATCTCAAATTTCAATTGTATATTAACCTGTAAAATCCTCTGGATCACTCTGAAATAGTTCATCACGTTTTGTAAAGGTTGTGAAAGTTCATTCTCAAAACATTCATATTAAAAACATGATAATCCATCTGGTCCAGGCACCTTTGTTGATTTAACTTTTTGTACAGTTTTAGAACTTTTCTTATTGTTATAGATCCATTCATAATCTATCTCTGTTCCTCTGTAATCTTCTGTAAATTATGTTTCTTTAGATATTCATTTGTTTTTCTAGAAAGATATTACTTCCATTATAAAACCTGGAATAATATATTCAATGAATATATTATTATGGCCTTATTGTCCATTAATACAGTATGTCCATCTTGTAATTTTTTTAAAAAAAAAATATTATATTTTTTCTCTTTTTCTCATAATTTACAATATTGTGCAAAAGTCTTAGGCCACAATCTGATTTGTTTTAACAAAATTTTAATAATCATAATTATTTTTAGTCTCTGTATTAAGATTTAAACAGAAAATGAAGGAAATATCAACACAAAATTTAAGCAAACACAATTTTCAGAACAAAATAGCTTTTTGGGAAATTTCTTTAGTTCTTTTTTTTTCTATATCTCATTTAAAATAGCTTGTGTTTTCTCTTGATTTTTCTTTTTGAGTTCACTATTATGTTGTATAACATAGCCTCGAATAAAAGCTTTACCTGCATCCCAAGCCATTCTTAAATCAGTATGTTATCTAAATTGCATCTCTAAAATTCTTCATTTCTTTTTACAATCCTGCACTATGGATTCTTTCTGCAACATTTTGTTTAGAGTCCACCTAAAACCAATCACTAGATTTTCTTTTATAAACCAAACTGACAAGATTATGGTCTCTGATAATATATACTTTAGAAACCTTAGTAGCCAGGTGCTTTGAAATTCAAATCATGTCTATTCTTAAAAAGGATCTATGTCTTTTGGAAAAGTGGTTGTATTGTCTTGAATTATCTTTATTTATCTCCATATATCAACCAGTCCAGAATTATCTATCAAATTGAATAAATCTTTTCGTAATTTGCCTTGAATTATTAATATTTTTCTCAGAAGTTCTACCAGTTGTGGGGAGATCATTCCAATCTCTCATCAAACATCAGTTAAACTCTTCTTTAACAATAGTTTAAGGACTTATCCTCATTTGGGGCATATTAATTCCTAATATCAGAATCTTAATTCCATGTAAATTAACTTTTCTTTCAACAAATCTACCATACTTACCAGTCAAAACAAATTTTGATTTTAATTCGGGATTTACATACAGAACAATTCCATTTCTCATGGGTAAATTTTTCACCAATAGAACCAGATTATCTAGTTCTCTATTTAACCTTTCTATAACATTTATTTATTCATTAAATTTGTATGTCACCCATCTCAACACTGAGCAACTCTGTAAGCTTGCAGTCTTACTCTCCAAAAATTATTTAATTTTCAAATTTATATGCCACTAATATCAATTGTCTTGTTTTACATATGCAGACACTTATTTTATAGAACTTTCTACATTCCAATCTTTTTTCATCTCTTTTTTTCATTTTACAAGTGTTTCATCCATTTTTTTTCAAAAGCTATTTTTGTCTTAGTATTATTGAGTTATTGTCTTTTTAGGTGAGAAACAAAAATGTAAAATTGCCCATAAAATAGTCATGAAATAACTTTAGAAAAATAGAGAACTGGGGGAGAGAGAGAGAATAAAATAGCTTTAGAAAAAAGAAAAGAGACTGTCTTTTAAATGCTAGGGAGCAGAAAATTGTCATGGCTCCTCTAAATCTATAGTCACAACTTCCTTCTAATCAGTATAGTGTTCCTTGAACTCTCGTCTTGGTAGGGAGTAATCAGTGAATGTCACGCTGTTAGTCTTCCTTATGTTTAGGGTGAAACCTTTTAGAGATTTGGACCAACCTTTATGGTAATTTTAAAAAGGAACTATTCCAACCATTTGATACTCTGGTATGCCAGGAGATAATGCACAGAATACATAGACATGCCTGCCTATGTATTCAAATAATTTTGAATACATTGCTTCAAATAATTTGTGTGTTTATTCCATGCTTATTCCTGAGTAGAAACACTTTGGCCTTCCTTTTCCCATGCTAACTTGAATTACTGAAGGAGTTACATGTTTGCATAAACTGTATTTTTATTCTGAACAACTCCCTGTAAATTCCTGTTGATATGGGTATTATGATAGAAATCCTCAATACTAAAAAAAATGTTAAATATCTTTCCTGGTCATGTTTGACCGAAAGGATGGTACTATCAAAAGTGTCTACAGATCAAAATAAGTAGTATGCTATTTAGTTGTCAAGAGTTCTTGTGAAATGTCTGTCTTCTAAAACTCATTGATTTAGTTGAGTTGGCAAAGCTGATGGCCATCCTGAAAGATAATACTTCAAGAACATTTTGGGATGTTTGGAAGCCATTCTTGGACTTTTTGTTGAAGAAATTTACAAAGAATTTTTTGTAGATGACTAATAATTAAATTTAAAACTTAAAGCATTATAAAAATATTGTGTAAAAAGTGATTGGACATATTTAAAAATCATTAATTAAATAAGATAATGATATGTTAATAAATAGGTTGATAGGAAGGGAATGTGTAATAGGATTAAAAAGTAAATAAATATGTATAACATAACATATATATAGTTTGTAATTTGATAGAACAGAAATGCATTTTTATGGTTAAAAAATGAATTGTAGCACATAATAATATAGCATATGAATTAACATAAGGCATGTAATATATAGTTAACATATTAATCAGATTAGAATGTAAGAGGGGAACATGTATGTTTCAGAAAGATATCCATGTAGAGTAAGGTTAAGAGAGAAAAGGTTTGTTTTTAGCCTTTTTTCCCTTTTTCTTTTTTTTCTTCATTCCATACTGTATTGTATATAGTTTTATTTGTTGTGCTTTTTTATGTATTTATGTTTTCTTTTGTTATATTTTTGTATGTTGTTGAAAATTAATTTAAAAAAATCTAAAAAGAGTTCTTTTACTGAGAAACAGTAAAAAAAACACTGCTTGTGTTTAAAGCACTGCTTGTTTACTTTGATATAAATATTTCTTGAAAAAGATGAAATAATTGTTTCTTCAGATCAGTTGTGCTTATTTCTAGAAATATTTTGCTAATCCTATATTTGATGCATTTCCTCCTCTTGAACTTTGGAAACAGACAAAAAAAAAGAACATACACGCCTTTTTCCTTTAATAGACTATTAATATGGCCATTCAAGCATTGCGCTATATAGTGTTGCCACTGCTTAGCGCAAACCCAGGGGCTTCCCAAGTTGTCATATATGATAGCAGTAACACTTCATATTATGATTTTCTTCTTGAGATAACCAGTGTCTTTAATTATGGTTTATAATTTTCACTATGTGCAGCTGATGGAGCAAAAAATGGAATTAATTGTTCTCTGTCTCAGAATCAGGGACGCATTTGTATTATTAGCAGTTGAATCAAATTAGAGTAGCATTTGACACCCAATTAAATTACATAAACTTAAACTACATGTAATGGAAGAGAAAAATGTTATGATTTAAACTCAACATTAATAATAATAATAAAAATTAATAAAGCAGTTATGATTCTTCTGTTGTTCATTGAAGATGTTAACTATAAATTTATATGAGTCCAATTTGCCTTTAAATACATTCAAAGAAATGTCCTTGACATACAGAAGGCCCCATGAAAATCTAATGGCAATTTTCCAAAATTATCTCGCTTTCCCATGATTTAGTGTCATGAACTTATCATAAACCAATTATATATTGATTTTTTATTGCTACAACTATAACTCTGATATGTAAATTTTACTAAAAAAATGGCAAACATTAAGTTTTTCCCCTCTTGGCAACTGCCAACAGAAAGGAACTGTTAGAAGCTTCCTTTTCGATTTAATAAGAGATAATAAAAGATCTTATGTAGCCTTCTAAATGGCATGTTCTCTGATCTTTCCATGACATTATATCAGAAGATTTAATGCCATAGATTACAGCACAAGCATTAGAATAATTCCCTACACTCAAACCTTCCTCTACAATCTAATAATGGAGAATTGCTTCATGGAAAGAAACACTTGCATTCACTTTGACTTATCACAAAATCCCACAAGGAAAAAAGGAAGGTGAAGCACAATTTTTTATTTTTGCTATGCAACATAAAAATGTATGGATAGCTTTGTGGACAACTGCTATACTCACAAGTTGAAAATTGTTGGATACCTACTTAGCACACAAAAACAATGTAGCTGATATCATATAAATCAAGAAAACACAACATGTCAGTAGAATTGAAATGGAAGCACTGTTGAAAATGTAGAGAATAAGATGTATTTCTTACTTCAATTTCCCAGGGAAAGATCCAAAAGGGATTGACATTTATAGTGTCTTTCCTTGGGAACCTGCATACTTTTGAGTATGAGCAGATGAGTATGTCCTCTTCTGCTTTACGAAGGGCACCCATATGTAGTAGGAGTTAGTAATTAAATTATTAATAACTTTAGTAATTGAGTTAATCATACAAGGGTGTGATGGCCTAGTGGTTATGATGCTGGGCTTGTCAGCTCAAAGGTCTCCAGTGCAAGTTTGAGACCCAGGCACCATGTAAATGGGGTGAGCTCATGTTACTTACTCCAGTTCCTGTCAATCTAGCAGTTTGAAACCATTTAAAAATTCAAGTAGATGAATAGGTATGACCTTTGGTGGGAAGGTAACAGCATTCTGTGAGCCTTGGCATATAGTCATGCTGGCCATGACTATATGCATGACCATGGACGCATCTTCAGACAATGGAGATGAGCACCGCCCCTTAGAATCAGTCATGACTGAAAGGGATAACTTTACCTTTACTTTAATGGTGGCAGGGCTTGGAAATACATGTTTCCTTCTCCATGTTCAAGTATATACTTTGTGGAACTGGGATTAGAACAAGGTCACAACAATTGACTACATAGAATGAAATGTTACTTTATTAGAGATGATGAAATGATCTCTAATAATGAAATGAAATGATGTAACTTTATTAGAGATGGAAGTCTCAGAGGATAAATGTGTAGGCTAATAGGATCCATTTTTGACAGAGACATAAAATCTCCCAGGAAAATACCATTGCTGGCCTCAGAAGGCCTCATTAGATTTCAAAAATGGCCTAATTATCTAAGGATAATGTTCAGATTCTCATATTCCAAACATTCCTCCTAGTGCATTCCAATTCAATCAATAACATGAAAAGACCAATACCATTTACTTGCTCTGCTTTCCTCTTTACTCCATTCAGTCTTCTATTTTCAGAGACGTGCTGAAACTGTGCTCATCACTGTGCTATTTCGATTCAGCTAGTGGTCAAAATCTATGTTAACATAAATCATGCTATAAATTTGGCCACATATGCTTGCTTGGTCTTCATGAGTTTAACAAGTTGACCCAACTGTAAAAATGTCTAGGGTTTAATTGAGTTCTTTTTGTTTCAAGAGAAACTGTATTCTTATTATTTACCAATGAACGTTTGGACTAACTTTAGTGATGGTCTATCAGAAAGGACATCTTAGTAAACATTGACTAAAATAAATTTGCATTCAGAAGTTCCTCTGAAAGAACATAAGCAATGAATACTAATTTTGTTTAGAAGTGCCTAAATAACATTGGTATTCACTGCTTACATTCTAAAGAAGCAAGATAACATAGTACATAGTTGAATGACTCTTTCACTTTAGTTTTTGTTTTTCTTTCCAATATCGAAATCTTTTTAGGAAGAAACTACATATTTTGACAACTTCTTACCAATCTTCCCTTCCATTATATTTTTCATCCCATCATACCAGCCAATTGAATAAGAAATGTTTTTAAAATGGAAATAACCATTTTATATTATCTTCTGGCACCTCCTTATTCTCAGGAATGTCTTGTTGAGATGGAAAAACCTGTCAGTTTGCTTTCTCTTGAATTTCATCTCTTTATATCTCAAATGTTCTTTCCTGTTTAGAAAAAAATGAATTTTGGTAATTTCTAACAGACAAGGTGGTATCAGTTGTGATAGAAAAAGCTGAATGAAAATCTTACCCTTCCCTAAGTATGGACAGAATGTAAGATAGAATGGGATATCAGAGAAAGCTCAATTCAAGGAAAAGTGCTATGAAAATATTTAGGAAATGATTATTGGGTAAACTAAGCCTAAATTTCCTAAAGGGAATTTTTTTCATGTTTCAGATAGTCTCTGTCTCAGGACATAGAAGCAATATGTCAGGTTACTGCAAAATGTTCTCTAATGGTACAACAAAGGTGAATGGAAGTGTTTTGTTTTGTAGTTCCACCTTTAATTTATAGTTTTGAAACACCAATTTTGACAATGTACTCAGGTGCTTTGGGGCTGCACACCACAGATGCTTGTTTTATTTGAAGGTAATTGATATCAGAGATTGTGCAGGGATTATTATCATGATTACCATTGTGCGATCTCTTTTATTATTCCCCAGTGCAATGTGTAATATAAGAGAAGAGCAACCCTACAATTAAATCTTCAGGTACAATACAGCCATGCGTGCTAATCATGCAGTACTCATCAACTCAAAGAATCTTGGTCTTGGGATAGTCTTAGTCTTGGGATAATATTTTTTCATAAATATTACTTTTCCTGAACAGGAGCTCCATATTTTCACAAGTCAGGCCAAGTGATCAGGGTAAGTCAGTCCAGCCTTGATTGCAGAGCCAGTGCAATATTTTCCACTTTCATTTTAGCGTGGAGAGATGTTACTTGTCAACTTGGATACACATGTTTTCTTGGCATAAGCATCTACCTGAATTCATCCTTTGGTGTGAAAATACAGGTTAAGGGGAAAGTTGTCACAAACAGGTGAGACTGGTTTCAACATCCAGTTATCTTGAATTTACATTCCCAAAATATCTAGAAAGTTTAGGCAGAAAGCAATTCCTTACTATGAGTTGAATAATCTATCATTTATACAATTTCACATTTATTTGAAACTACATTCAGAGTTTAAGTCAGAAGATTCAGTACCTTTCATTTATCACAGAGGAAGAGTCCTATTTCAATTTTGTCTCCTCCTAACCATGTACACTTCTGCTAATTTAGATATGGGCCATTTCTGTTTGTACAACTCCACTTTCACTTCTTAAATTAATCCAAATGGGGACGCCTGAAGACTATTACATTATGGTATCT
>JANHZU010009825.1:6256-27545 GCA_032468055.1 Acrochordus granulatus | reverse complement strand
TCCTGAACATCTTTGTGTCCCTGTGGTTGTCCTCCATGAAGACAACAAATGAGGATCTTTCGGAGGTACCACCTTCAACAACTTTTTTGGGACTTCCTTTGGTACTGGCATGATTATGGGACTTCCATAAAAGTGCAGGACATCACCTCTGTGCTTCCTTTCAGGCAGAGAAGAAGTCGCTGGAGGAGGCCTTTGGCCTCATCCTCAGAGGCCTTCTCCACCAGTGTCCAACTTTGGAGCACTTGATCTTTATTTTGAAGGTAGGGGCATAGAAGTCCAGGTGCAGGGGGGGAGGTTGAAGGAACACTTGACCAGTGCAATCATTCACAGAATCAAGGGTTAACGCTCCTGTTACATGTCCCACCGTGAACAATAACCAGGGCATTGTTCTGGAGGACAGCACCCTAAGAACCCGGCTTGTGACAAGAGCTGTTTCTCTTCATGCAGGGCCCTTTTCATAAACAAGCATCATCGGGTGTAATGTTCCAAGGGCAGCCCTTCTATAAAGGCTCAGGATGGCAATTCAGAAGTACTATACGTATCTAGTTCCCACTATTTACTTGTGACAGGTGTCAAACCCAGTGAGTGAGGCTAGCAGACTCAGGAGACAAGATTTCTGGAAATATTTTTATTGCTAGTTGGTTATGCAGCAGAATCTCAAAAGCCTAGCAAAGTAATTCTCCTGCACTGTTTACACCTAGCATAGTTAAGATGGACTTGCTCTGAGCCTCTTTCTCATGCTTCTCTCCTCCCTTGGATTCAGGAATCTCTCCTACTATGGCTTGTTTCCTCCTTTAACTGTCTGGCTGCCTCCTCCAGGTTCCCAAGCTCTCTCAAGCTTTTACATTAGCTCACCATTTCTTCTTGATCCTTAGCTGTGCCCCTGTCTTTTTATTCCATGGGCCACTGTCAGCATAGGGTTTAGGAAGTCTCTATAGCTGTAACGTATCAGTCTGCATTCAGTATATCGTGGCATCATTTAACCAAAAGTACTAAAGTTTCTTAGAATATAACAATATCTGCAGCCTATTTTGTACTAGGGAGTTGAAAGAATGGGGTCTAGATCAAAGACCATATTATGCATGGTTGTTATGGGGAAGGCTCAAAGAAGAGAAATAGCCCGACTGTTTGTTTGTTTATTTATTCATTCGATCTATATAGCTGCCCATCTCACATTTGTTAAGGATTTCCTCAGTGATGTCTTCTCGGGGCTGAGCCAAACATCCATTTCAGCTCCAGATTTGAAGAAGCTCTTGGCAAAATCTTTTTGGTAGCTTTTTCTTGCATAGGTAACTGCTGCCCCCTTAATCTACTTAGTGCAAAGCTTATTTTCTGATGAACAGAACATGGGATTTCTCTGACTTGACCTAAAGGAGTAACAATATATTTGTAAAGGAATTCAGAGCTGACCTTGGGAAAGGCATGAAAGAGCCATTAAGAAGGCATTTGGAGAAGAGATTACACAATCTAGTGGTTGAAAAGAGTATGTGAAATAGTATGTCAAAACAACCAATCTTGATTTTATTTAGTGTAACATGAGATAGAGATGAACTTGGACAGGCTTGTAAGCTTTCGTTATTATACCCTACAACAATAAAGGATTGTTCCTGGAATCTCTGTGGTATCTGTTTCTTGTCAAGGCCTACCATGAATGGCTGACAATCTTTTAAAGGAGTTTTTATAGAGCAAAATTCTGAAATCTGCTATTTTGTTTTTTCCACTTTGGAGAAGAGCAGCAGACAACATCCAATGCACTGTGGGGAAAGTAAAACAAAATTGACAAGGTACAGCTACTAAAGCTCAATCCTCTAGAGTACAGAAGCAAAACTGAACATAGTAGGGTCTCCTTGGGCATGTGGACCTTAATACCCAAATAAAAACGGGATGTGTCAATGCTACACTGGATTTGAAACACACTTTTGAAATCAGCTTGAGTTACTTGGTTACTTGGTTAATTACCATTAACCATGGTATCATCCATAGTTTCCCCATTCCTCAAAGTTATACATATTCAACTAGAATATAATAACTGCTTGAAGTTACAGTATATAATTAATTACTTGTGAAGATGCAAGGGACTTGAAAGGCAATATAGTCCCATTTTTGCTAAAAGGTAGAATTTTCTATTGCCCTTATACAACTTTAAACATACACCCTTAAAGTTTTTACCCATATTATTAAATTTCACAACCAATGAAATAAAGAAACAGCATTCCTAAGGATTTCTTAAGAAAATGAATTATTGTGGAGAATGGGTCTAAGTAAATCAATAACATGGAAAGTGTAAAAGGAATAATTTGGATACATATTGGTGAGACTTTGCTCTTGTTAGCCTCCTTGGATTAAAGTTAGTGAGAAAGCTGGAAAGATTTTTTTTTAAGTAAATTAAAGATAGTTTAGTTACAGTTAGACAAATGTCTGTGTGAACAGCAGTTAATTTTTATTACTCCAGTTCGATGAACTCATTACTCAGTATTATCAAGGAAGGGAGGGAGAAGCTAGTTGTCAGCTAAAGCACTGATTTCTCAGAATGAAGCTCAGGAAAATGATAGGAAATGGACCAATCCGTAAACAGCATTGGGTTTTCAAAAGCGCAGATACTTCTTCAATTCTATCTATAATATGAGAGTGGGAAGGATCTCTGAGTCATGAGGCACTGAAGTTTATGTAAAGAGAAACCTATTAACATCTTAGCATGTGCAAAGTAACATCCAGGGAACAAAAGAAGCACTAAAGTCCCCTATTTCTTTGTTGATGACAACACAAAAGCCTAAAATGTCACCACTTCAGCTGGGTTTTTCTGCTGTTAAGTAATGTGTTCTTGGTAGTCTCTGTGAGCCACGCATAGTTCTTATATAGTTCTACAATCTGTATAATTAAAATCCCACACATCACAGTTTGTCAGCTCCAGTTTCTTTCCTATCATTATAAATCACAATATCCTGGATATGAGGAGGGAAGAAATTTTATTATATACTTTTATGCCTTCATTTATGCATAAGTATAGGTGACATTTCAATTCTGACTCTGGTTTTATATGGCTATCAGAAATATAGCTTAATATAGAGGTCCTAGAGAGAAGCGGTCTGACTGCGTAACAGAACATTATACATACAAGGTTGTTTCTATTACCAATTATGGATAGTGTCACATCTTGGGTAACCAGGAAATGTATTCTGTGATAATGGCATTATCATCCTGAACAGTTGCCAAGTCACTGAAGCCACCAAGTGATTTACATATTTGATCTTGATCATCTGCTGTTTAACTTATAAGAAAGAAGCTAACATGGTTTCAGAATACCAATTACTCAAGGTAGCAACCTATCAATATTGAACTACATCTTTACACCATGGTAGGCAAAACAATTTATAGGGTTGTCCTTGAAGACCACTTGGAAGCTGCAATTGGTCCAGAATGCAATGAAATCTCCAGTGTTGGGCACTTTTAGTTTCACACATATACACTCCTGTTGGATGAGCTGCACTGATTTCCAGTTTATGTCTGGTACAATTCAAGGTGTTACTTATCACCTTTAAAGCCCCATATGGCAAGCAACCAGGTTATTTGTAGGACCACCTTTTCCTGGGAATATCTACCCATTCTACCAGATTGGATAGTGTAGGTACACTCCAGGTCCCTTCCCTGAAATGTTGCTATTTAGTGGACCTTAGAAACATGCCTTTTCTGTGGCTCCCCTACCTTGTGGAACACCATTCCCCTGGTGATCTAGCAGGCAAGATTCATGTTAGCCCTCCAAAGCTGACTAGCAAAGCAAAGTTATGAATGATAATACTATTTTTATTATAAGGTTACAGTAACAGAATCTTGCAAGTCTAAATCTGCCTCCCCCTACCTCTTTATATCTACAAGAACTAGGGGAGTCATGTCTGAGACACTTTCTCAAATTACATTTCTGCCTCAAATTTCTTTCAGATAGTGGCTCTTCCTTCTGTTCCTCATGGTTACTGTTATATATATAACTCTAGATGGTACATAGAGAAATAAAATTTAAATAATAACTGTATCTTACAAAATGAATATCCAAAACAATGTAACACATGTAACCATGCTCTAAAATTCATTCCATTTCCAATCACTGTACAAATCCAAATGCCTGAAGAACATATAGGTCTTTAATGCGTTATGAAAGGCCAGAAGAGTTGGGCCATCCAGATTTTGTGGGAAGGGAAGGGAATGATGTTGTTCACAGTTCCTAGGTCCCACAAGACGACATGTCTTAATAAAAGGTACCTTGAGAATGCCCTGTTTAGCTATTGTTATAGATGGTACCACCCACAGCAGTCTGTTCTCCAACCCACATACTGCTAGATATAAGAATATTCAGAGAATGATTTTTGATTCATTTGCTGCAAATATGATAATTTCAGATATCCTGAAAGCTTCCAGAGAATGGGAGTGCCAGTTTAAAGATTTAACTTATACATCCATGGTACCTCATTTGTTTTATTGAAATATTAGAAGTGAACCATATTGAAAACAATGGACTGAAACTACAAGTGTCCAAGTAGCAAAACAGTGCTATCTGACATGACACCTGCAATAATTTCAGAAGCCACTGTTATTCTCCTATAGTACAGCCAGAGGAGTAGACCATGAATCAAGTTTGTTCCATATTATTAACATATCTCTTTCCCAGCACAGCAAAATAAGATGAGAAATAATTGAAGATTAATATGAAGACAGTAAATGTAAATATAGTTTTTGGGTGACTGTACAAGCTTCTACACAAAAGCATTCTGGGCGATGGTCTTTTAGGAAGGCTTTCCATGGCTGTTCCCCTACTGTTCAGCTTATTCTCTGCTTCTAATGTTTCAATGTCAAAGATTACTACTACCACTATTCTGCTACTGCTGTTGCTACTTCTGCCTTCAGTTCTGATAGTTTTGCTAACTCGCCAATTCACATTTTGGAAATCACATGTCATTTTGAACATTAAAAAATTAGCCAAATATTCGGAACAAATAACTGAACCAATCAACATTGGCTCTGGAGGGTACCCTGACAATGAGAGGATGTCAATATTCCAATTATCTCATGAAAACCCAGGAAAATCCAAGAAAACATCATCCACTTGGTTCAGCTGCCCAATATTCAGTTGGAAAAAAATTTATTCTAAAATGGAGAATTACTACAACTATCTTGACTACTTAGCCAACACAGCAGTGATTATTATGAATCACTGAAGATTATCTTGAGGCTTTTCAGGACTCAAAATTGATAGCCCCTCCCAATTCTAGAGATTTAATGATGTATAGGACAGAGATTTTCAATGACCTATGCTTTAGCTTCAACTTCTTCCAAGGCTGGACCTCTCTAGAGTCCATAATTCTCTTTAAGGCATATATTAATTTTCTTATCTAATTCAAAGGATATTTTGTCAGACATAAGCTCCACAAAATATAACAGTCGATTGATTAGAGAATGCATCTATTAATATTTAAATCTGGTTTCTTGCTAAGTTGGTAGCTGGACAACTCTGTGCCAGATTCATTCACATCTCTATGATCTTAAATCTTCATGGGCAGAGTCTAACATGGTGCCTGGAACAATGTCTTTCAGTGTTATTTGGAACTCCTTTCAGCCTATACAATCCAATGAAGTGCTCAGGGAACACTCTAGCATAACCTCTGCCACGTGTAAGCTGAATCCATGTCCCTCCTGGCTCATTCAGATGTCCTTCAAAATGTATGTGAGGATATGGGCCTTATAGGTAGACAACACTTTTCTGAGGGAAAGGGTGCTGCTATCCATTTTGAAGGAAATGAGGCTGAGCCAGTCTAAATTCCAATCCAAGCATTCGATGGATATGTCAGTTATGACTGTAAGCAGGTGCTGTCCAACCTTGTCATCTTTAAGATGTGTGGACTTCAGCTCCCAAAATTCCTCCGACAATTCACGCATCTTAAAGTTGCCAAGGCTGGTCATCCCTACTATAAAAGATAACCTTCACTGACCTCGATGGAGACAGTACGCTCTTGTGGATTTACCATAGATTTCTCAGCAATGTTCTCCCATTACCAAGAACTTAAGAAGGTGGAGGCTTATGGATAATTTTTCTGTTACATCTCTATGCTGTGGAATAACCTCTCCCTTGAGCCCACATTAGTATTGCTTATGGTTTTAATGTTGTTTTATTGTTACAAATTGCTGGAAGTGCAAGTAGATCATTGTACATAAATAAGTAATGTAAGTAAATATAGTTTTCGGGATAGATTATTATAAGTCTTCGGGACAGAACTCACAAAATCCCCTAGAGTCACATATAAAAGTAAAGTTTGAATCTCTGTTTAGGATTTTGTATTTAGAAGAAAGTTTGAGAAATTTCACTACTAAGAAATGACACCAATTCTCCATTACAAGGTTGAAGCTATAACTGAATACCTATTAGCAATATTTATGAGCCCATTTTTATGCATTCTTAGATTTTTTTTTCAATTCATGCTTGTCTTTGGTAAGCATCATATCCAACCTGTTAAATTTTGATAAAACTTTCAATGAAATTAAAAAAGAGGAGAGAAAGAAAAGGGAGAGAGAATTCTGATTTACCAGAACCAGGTGTTACAGTGGTTCTGTAACTAAGTGGTTAGTTACCTAGTGTGTGCTGTGTTTTGTGTCTTAAATCAGAGGTGATTCATGATGACTGCCTGGACAAGTCCCTGCAGTTTTCTTGGCAAGATTTTGGAAGTAGTTTGCCACTGCCTTTTTCCTAGGGCTGAGAGAGAATGACTAGGCCAAGGTCACACAATTGGTTTTGTGCGTCAGGCAATACTAGAACACACAGTCTCCCAGTTTCTAGCCTGGTTCCTTAACCACTAACCAAACTGGCTCCAAACTATACCTTTATATTGATATTCATCTCCCACAATAACCTTTTGAAGGACAATGGACATTAAGATGTCCAAGGTTATCAGATAAGGAGAAAGGTGAACTTGAATCTTTCATACCCAGTTCCAAGAGTATCCTCAGTATGTATCTTTATAGTATAACAGTCCTGTGAGGCAATTTCACATGACAGAAGATAACCTTTTCAAATAAGCTAAATACAAATTCAAAACTGCAGGATGTTATAGAAAACATATATAGTTATGTTTTAAATATAGTTATGTTTTGGAAAAAAGATAAAGGACAGACCTGAAAAGGGGGCAAATCTGAAAGAGTTTCATAAGGATAAACAAACCTTTATTTATAGCTTTGCTTTTCAAAAGAAAATTCAAGAGCAAAATCAAGAAAATAAACAAATAAATAAATCTAAAGGACAGCTTTCTGAAATAAAGGACTGTCCTTTATAATTAAGGACGTATGGTCATTATATGTGTATTTCTGGAACAGTAAGGAATCTAGAATAACAGTGATAGATTTCTGAAATTCTAGAGTCAATTTGTTCTAAAAAGACATTTATATTATGTTACTATTGGAGAAACCTACAACGCTGTAAAATCGATTCTGCTAAAGCTTTAAATTCAAAGATTGGCATAGTAACAGCTGTTCCCACATGGCTGAGTTGGTGACACTGTTACATATAGAACAACAACTAAAGTGTGACAAGGAGCAGTAAAACATGAAGCACACATACCTGAAAGGTGGCAAGAGCACTTCTGTATGCTGATTTATAATGGTTTAGCCATTTTAAAATTTGCCTATGTCATCCAGCCTGTCCGGGATATTTCCAAGCTTTAACATGACAAAGTTTTCAACATTAGCAACTGAGTCCTGCATGTGGAATGGAGGATGTACAATCATTTATTCCTTTGTGGTTCATGGTTTGCTCTCAACGGGGAATTGTGCATTTTTTCCAATAAAGAGATGTAAAGCCCAGTAAGTCTTGTGGACTGTGCAGGTCTCAGCTGTTTTTTGGACATCTCTGGACAGTATATATATTCTCCAATCAATAGGTATGCCCTTCAAAATTTAAGGCCATATCCCCATCCCTACAGATGGCTATATCCCCCAGTTTCAAATAAAAACTGGTGTTTCCTCAGCAGGGTCCTCGTAAGCCCTTCAGAGCAGTTGGTCTCCAGTGCTTCTTTCCATTGTACTAGCAGCCCCAATTTCAATTAGCTTCCGTGTCTGGCATTTCCTCTCCTCTCCAGCCTCTGGTTGCTATTCAGGGTATGCATTTCATCCTGGGCTTGTTCTCTGCTGGATGAAAGTTCCTGTTTTCTTATATAATCTTGCTACTGATTGACTGAGAGATAATGACCAGCTCGAGGTCAGTCTATGCCTAAGGTGGGAATAGAACTCATGGTCTCCAAGTTTCTAGCCTGCTGCCCTAACCTCTGTACCAAACTGGCTCTCCCAGGGAATCCTAAAAGTTCATACTTTATCCAACTCTTTAGCCAATCTTTTATCCTACCCTTATATATCCCATCCTCCTTGGATGAAGGATATTCCCCTTGCTTTCCCACCAAATACCCACAGTATTGCAAAGCTTCCCTTCACTTTATTTTTAAAAGCATTTTAAGTTGTAACTTAGTAACAACATTGCTATTTGTATCTATAAAGCTGAAATATCACTTATTTCATGGTGTAAAGCTTCCATGGACCTAGAGCAGAACTAGGAATGAAAGAACAACCTGTTTCCTCTTCCTTTCATCATTGTAGCACTGCAGTTACAATGCTACAATAAGAACCAAAAAAAGAGGGGGAAGAGTCTCTATTAATGTGAGTAGGAGATGTGAAGGCATCCATATGTGCCAACATCTGGGAAAGCAAGGGAAAGTCACAGGGATTAGTGAGGAGGAAACAATCCTAAAAGGAGATGATAGGCATGAGTAGATCAGTCCAGACAAGAGCCTTATTTTTCCACAGAGATAGGAAGAACAAGAAGCAAGGGAATGAACAATGTGATGAACTAGTGTGGACTTTGTGGTAGCCCTTTGGCAAACCACTGTAATCCAGGCCAGAATTTTTGGAATTAGTTTAAGAAGCAAAGAGCATTGCACATAAAAATTTATTATTGGTACTGTGTTTTAAAGACAAACAATTCTCCACTCTTATCAACTGAGACTAAAGATGAAGAAATCATTCACAATGACATGCAGCAGAATTAGTTAGGCTTGAGACTGAGGAAATGAAAGCACTTTGTGATTCTCTAGGCCCTGTTTTATCAGAAGCTTGTATAAGTGGAAAAAATCAAAATGCTGGTTTGTACTGAATTTCAATCAAATCCCCAGAACTGCACATTCAGTGCAGGAACTCTAGCCATAGTCCCTACCAAGATGAGTCTTTTACATCAGTAGCCCAGAGATCAGCCTATTAAATAGAGTTCATGGTGACATAAGCCCAGGAAGTAGAAAGGTTGGTAATTTCAAAAGGGCAAGAACAGCCAAGAAAGGAAAGTGCAGATAAGATGGCTCTTTGGGAGAAGCAGACTAACAGATAGGAGATCACACCCACAGGATTCTCACTGTTAGATAGATCTAGTCAAGACAGGTAGCAGCAAAAGCAATTTTCTTATTATTGTTGTTTTTATTGTATACTATTTAAGCCCTTGTGAGAACTTAAAAGTAATGAGATACATAGTTTAGTCTATAATAATGTAAGCACAGGTATTTCTCTGCAACATCTCTTTGGACTGGAATCTCTTTGGTTAAAATAGCCTAGTATATAAGAAGTCACAGTGGCCTGTTTCCATAAAAAATGATAGCATATACTCCCACTACTTTGAAATAGGAAAAATGCACATGGACACATACAAGGATATGCAAGCCCTAGAATAAGTTTAATAGATTTTAGAAAACAAAGCAACCCTTTCCCAATACATGACGTGACTTATCTACAGTGGCATTTGGTCCCCTCCCCCATATTAACTAAGGTTTTGGCCACCGAAGCAGTGGTTGTTTTAGGACAAGCTTAAATCAGAAACTATCTTTAATATTGCCTTGCCCACTCTCTTAAAACCCTTGTGAAGACTGATCACTGTTCAGCTTCACTGTCTTAATGCAGTTTGCTGAAACTGAAAACAAAACTTGCCATCTCTTTCATGCCATGTGCCACTAGAAGCAGGGAAGACAGAAATTCACAAATTCAAAGCTTGCCAATGCCAACAATCTTCATAAGGTATAGACATTGGCAGACTTGCTGCTCTGAAATGTTGGCTGTTCCCTAACTAATTCATGCCCTGTGCTGTACAATTGTCTTCAAAATGTGCTTCTTAGGAGCCATAATTTAACCAAGTTGGCAGTAACAGCATATTAAAAATGGAACGGAACTGTGTTGGTTCCAGCATTATTAGCAAAAATCTAGTTCTAGGCACACAGGAAGTATAATGTAATCAAAGACCCAGAGGGATGGAAATAAGATTAAAGCCAAAACTGATCAGGGTTAATCTGTCAGGAAGAAATCAGAACATCATTAAGCCACAGATTCATCCAATAAATGATGTGAAGATGTATAGCTCCTTCTGAAAACAAAAAAGAGTGTTTTTCAAATTTGACAACTTTAAGATGTGTAGAGTTGAAGAATACATATTTAAAGTTCCCACGTTTGAAAAACACTGATCTAAAATAAGAAGGAAAGGCACTTGAAAATATTAAACAAATATGGTAAATTAGGATTTTAAACTATAAATTTGGTAGTAATAGTAGGAAGCAGCTCTGGAGAAGAGGCAAAGGTTGTAGGCAATCTTATATTATTTATAATTATGAAATCAAGAAACCTCTTTCTACCCACCTAAGAAATAAGCTAATTTTAAATGCCCTCTTTTTTATACATATATAATTTTATTAAATCTTAAAATCAATAAAACCCATGGATATTATCATATTATAATGCTGCATATAAACTAAATAGAATACAAAATAATACTATTATATAAAAGACTATTGACTTGAAAAATAAATCTGGCCTATTATATAAAAAGGCTATATCATGAAAAAAGAAAAATGTTTGGTGTGAACTTGCCTCTCTTTCGGTACAAAGCAAATTCATTCAGCCAAAATTTAGTTTTTCCAACTATCCTTTTAAACAACTTCCCTGAGAGGCGAGCAATCCCAAGTTCAGATCAAGCGTTGGGTGCCTTGCAGCTCTCTCCACAATATTTTAGGATCCTATTGATCTCTACATGCTATTTCTTGTGCGATCCTTACTGATGTCTGCAACACAAAACAAAACTTCATTACTAAGGATAGATGCCTCTGAAAAGCCACCAAACTATGCCAAAATATTAGGGAAATAAATTCAATATTAGGTAAATATTACTAAATTAAATTAATATCTCATATATTTTGAATTAATCATGTTAATCCGGAATATGTAGAGGAAACTCTTGAGAGTCTCTTCGACTGCAAGGAGATCAAACCAATCAATCCTAAAGGAAATCAATCCTGATTGTTCAGTGGAAGTACAGATACTGAAGCTGAAGCTCATACTTTGGCCACCAAATGTGAAGAGAGGAAAAGACTGTGATGCTGGGAAAGATTGAAGGCAAAAGGAGAAGGGGACGGCAGAGGATGAGATGGTTAGATAGCATCGTAGACGTGATGGACGTGGATATGGGTGAACTCCGGGAAACAGTGCAGTGCCTGGTGTGCTGCAGCCCATGGGATCACAAAGAGTTGGTCACAACTTAGCAACTGAACACAACAAAGAATTATATGATTTCAAATTGATGAGTAAGTTTTATAACTGGGTTAATCCACAGCTAGTTAATGTGTAAAAGTTAGGTGATCTCTTGGTTGTGAGGGTCTGAAAAAAATTTTAACCTCCCTTTTTGTTGTTGCCTCTGTTACCATTCCTTTCTTTTCTCTCATGGTATGATCACACAGAATAATATCCTTTTCACCTATTTTTTGTGAACACTAGTATTTTCCAAACTGTAAATAAAATACGTATTTGTTTATAGGAAGTTAGTGTAATTTTCAAGAAAGGCAATTGCTCAAGAAGGGAGTAAGCAAAGGAAGGTAAAAAGTGAAGCTGAGACCAGTTGAAAGTAGTAATCGCAAGACTGTCCAATAATGTCTATTTTTTAACATACCATTTGCTGCCTAGAATAACTCATACCGTGCAACCATAAATAAGAGAGAGAGAGCACTCTCCATGACATGTGAACAGATTTGGTTCATCATGATGGGGCAGCCAATTGGATATGTTATTAATTTATTACTTCAATAGGAGAGTCAAAGATCTTTTCTATAATCTCAAAGATGCTTTAGGTGGTTCCACTAGAAAGAAAAAAGTTGCATTCTTCTGCTTGAAACCGCTTCCTTCTTTAATGAAGTTCTATAAAATGATGTTAATTCCTTGTGGAAGAAAAGAACTATAAAAATAGATTCATGGAGCAATTCTTTTCCAATCTATGCTGATGAAAGCTGTCTGGGAATGTAGAGTTGTAATCTAGACAAACCAAGAAGATACCAACTGAGAAATGTGGAGTTAATTATGCTTCAGCTCCCTGCCAGACTAAATTTGTCCCATCTCTCTCTGGCAGACTCAAAATATAAATCTATAGGTCATCTCAAGATAGACTATCCCATACTAAATCTAGTTTCAATTTCTTTTCCATATGAAAGACTCCAAGAAAAAGGTTAAATGCATGGAGAAAAGTAATCTTAGAAGGACTGAGTACCCCTGGCTACAAAATTATTTCCATTAAGAATGCATATTTTGATTTAAACATAGAATGGGATACAAACACAGGACAAGCATTGGTGATGGGCTTTCTGTACCTGAAAAAGGAAGTATGCTTTCACTACATGAGTCCATCTTGCACATGAATAGATGATTAAAGCATTATTTTGCCCTCTGGCCCCAAAATTTCAAGATGGCTATTACATTACCTCACCAAGATTTTAGTGTACCATTTCTTGAAAAAGAAGCAAACAGAAAGTGTTGGATCCCTCTAGCCATGTGGACTTTATTCCTCCCTTTTTGCCATATAGGCTAAATTTTATTAAATACAGCAGGTAAGTGCAAGCTGTTGCTATCTAACAAAAGGCTTCAGTGTCCGTGTTTGCAGAGAGTTTATCAAAAGGGGTAAAATGGAGATTTTTACAGGTAGAGGTTTGGAATATGGGCAATCATTGTTCAAATTCTTAGGATACAGCCATAAAGTGTCTTACAGCTCCTTGATGACCAACACAATTATTTTTGCATCACCTATTCTGGAACCACAGAATATGTAATTATATGCATTAAATATTAGTTAATATCTGTAGCTCAGGAGAACTTTATGTATCTGATTAATGAACCTACCAAAAAATACTTTATTCCACAGTAAAAGTTCATTTTTAAGGCAAGTATGTGAAAACTATGCCCTTCCAAATGTTGTTCTCCCATCATTCTTAGTAGTAGATTAAGGTTCCAAAGATTTGTGTTCAGCAACATCTGGAGGGCAGTAGGTTCACTGTATCTGCTGTATGGTGCTATAATATTATTTATTATAGCTGCCCATCACACAAAACAGTGTACTTGGTTTTGCTGCAGTGGGCTAAAAGTATCTCAAGATTCTTATGTTTTGTAAATTTACTTCTGATCTGGACTGACTCTGATTTCTTCCTTAACGAAGATTTGTCTGCTGAAATCTGAATCTGAAAATATATCACAAAAATAGTTTTCAGATTGAAGTGGCAAGATCACATCTCTTCCATGTTAATGTGGTTTATTTGTTTTAGCTCTCAACAAAAGTTATCATGGTTATGAATTTAAAGCAATATTCCTTGGATGTTAAATATTGCTTCTTTAACTTCCATTAACATTTATTGTTAGAAGCAAGATAATCATGAGGTTTGCATTACACAAAGTGGAACATTATTACTTTTGAAAGCTTTTTTCTGTATTTAAGTTTTAAAAAATCCTTTAATTCTTATTCAGAATTTTATGTTTCAGAAATGATCAATAGCTACATGTACAAACACTTAAGCTTATTTTTTTTGTTTTAGAAAGTTGGTCATTTTTTCATTTCCTCTAAATTAGCTTTCTCAAAACAATTGTCTTCCAGATGCATTATGTACAACAGCCCAATTAATCTGGCAGACAGAAGATGGAGGAGCATATCTTAGATTTCTCTTGGCTTGTTAAGAACCATATGATGTACTCCATATGGACATTATGTGTAACTTCCATATGCAATTGTGGATTTATTATATTTATAAAAAAAAGTAAAGATCTCCCCTGTCAGTCATGTCCAACTTTAGGGGGCGGTGCTTATCTCCATTTCATAGCCAAACAGCCTACGTTATCTGAAGGTGCTTCCATGGTCATGTGGTTGGCATGATTATATGCTGAGATGTATGCAACAATATTACCTTCCCACCCTATAGGTGGTACCTATTTATCTACTTGCATTTTTACATGCTTTCAAACTGCTAAATTAGCTTTCTAATTTAGAAAATTAGAAAATTAGGTTGGCAGGAGATGGAGCAAGTTACAGGAACTCATCTCATTATATGGTGCTTAGGTCTTGAATTTGGGCTGCTGACCTTCCAGCTGACAAGCCCAGCATCTTAACCATGGCCACCATGCCCCTATTGTATTTATTTATATTAATTTTATTTATACCCCACCTTTAATTCAGGAACCCTCCTCCTTTTTTTTTCTCCCACAACAGATAAATTGGGATGAAAAATCACCTAGTGAAATTGCATGATTAATGGTAGACTTGAAAATGGATCTCCTCAGTCCTTGACTAATACCTTAAACATTCCATAATACTGATTCTCAAAGTGTGTCGATTTTCAAGGATTATCACTGAGAAGTATGAAGCTCCATACTAAGATCAGTCTAAATTCAAACACTAGATCATGTGGCCTTCAGAGTTCCCCAATTCAAAGTGGACTGAAATCTAAATGGAATCTAAATCTTGTAGCCTACGTCTTAGGTCTTCTGCTGTGCTGTGTGTTTAGTAAATCTCATTTTGCCTTTTGTCCTAGTTTCTTACTACCATTTCTCTCAGATCATATAAAGTAAAAAGGATGAACTTCACAGAGAAGAAAGATCTATTAACAAAACAACAGTGCAAAATATAGCTTGAGTCCAAAACAAGAAGAAGGTATATGTATCAAATTTGTTGGTGGTGATAGTGTTGTAAGATATTTGGGATTGTCTGACTGCATGATTTGGTCATATTCTTCTTGGTTTCAAATGGAAGGCAAAGAATTAAAGAATGGGTTGAAGAAAAAAGTTCTGCACAAATTTTTGAAATGACTTTAATTGTAAAAAGTGAAAAGCTGGAGCAATATATCTTGTATATTTTAGATTTAACAATAATATAAAATTGGGCTAGTTCTAGATATTATATGGATCTTTGATCACTATATTTCTAATATTATATGGATCTTTGATCATTGTATTTCACTGTTACATTTTAAAAAAAAACCATGATTCCTGCAGGAACAAAACCTTTTTACTTTTGTTTCTGGTCTGAGCTTTATTTCTGCATTTTCTCATCCAGCTGGATATATATGGTTGTTAGTGTTTGAATATTTTTACTATCATATATACAGTAGACAGACTTTTATCCTTGCCTTTCCTTTGTATTCTTTTCTATAGTTTTCTTTTTCTCCATGGAATAGTTTATACTGTATTTTAATAGATGATCTTTACAGCGCATGGTCAAATTATATTTTTACTCTTATTAAGCTTTTCAAAAATATCTAATAAATATTTATTCTAGTTGGAAAAGTTACAAAAACAGAAAAACAGAGAACCATATAATTTTGAAGCTAGAAAGCAGAGAGCCTAATTTAAGGAGATTTGATATAAGAACAAAATAATTGAACTGTGTTGTCAATTATTTTGATATTATGGGAAGTTTGTGGAAGGCAACTCAAATGCAAAAACTATCTATATATCCTTCACTATACAAAATCATAATATATATTTTTGGAGGTACAAAATATATTTATATATTATTGTTTACATTTTTGTGAATATAATCATTTTTTTTATAGTTTACCTCTAAATATCTAAAACTTCTATCATTAAAATTATTATTGTCAATATTCAGAAGGATGAAATTCCTTTTTTGTAAATTACAAATGACTAATACATGTCAGATTAAAATGAACAGAGAGAAATACGTAGACTCCTGAATTGTTATATTTGGCAGAATTTCAAGGGTCTCGCTTAGATTGTGCTGGTAATATCTATTACTCAGACGTCTCTAAAATGGTGACTTCTCGTAATGTTCTGTTCACTTACTTCTCAATTGACTGCAAAATGACTGAATGCATTTTGGTGGGGAAAAAACTCAAATAATTTAAACTAAATTAAATGAGAATTGGCTGATTTAATGTGATAGACATGGGTTATAAATTCTCTACAAGCCATTCCAGAACCACTTTGAAACAGTTTCTGCAGTTATTTATTATTTATTGGCTATTTGTCCTCTAAGCAAATATTTGCCTTCGTTTAAAGTTGTTCAGTCACACAGTCATGTCTGACTTTTTGCAACCCCATTGACTGCAGTACACCTGTCCTGCACTGCCTCCTGGAGTCCACCCAAAACCACACCCATCACACTGACTATGCTATCTATCTCATCCCCTTCTCCTTTTGCCTTCAGTCTTTCCCAGCATCACAGTCTTTTCTAATGAGTCCTCTCTTTGCATTATGTGGCCAAAGTACTTGAGTTTCAGCCTCAGTATCTGTCCCTCCAATGAGCAATCAGGGTTGATTTCCTGTAGGATTAGCTGGTTTGATCTCCTTGAAGTCCAAGGGACTCTCAAGAGTCTTCTCCAGCACCACAATTTGAAGGCATCAGTTCTTTGATGGTCAGCCTTCCTTATGGTCCAACTCTCACAGCCATACATTACGCCTGGGAAAATCATAGCTTTGACTATACTGTATGGACATTTGTCAGCGAGGTGATGTACCTGCTTTTTAACATGTTGTCTAGGTTCGCCATAGCTTTTCTCCCAAGGAGCAAGCGTCTTTTAATTTCATGGCTGCAATCACCATCTGTAGTGATCTTGGAGCCCAAGAAGGTAAAATCTGCCACTGCTTCCCTTTCTTCCCCTTCTATTTGCCAGGAAATGATGGGACCGGTTGCCATGATCTGAGTTTCAAACCAGCTTTTGCCTTCTCCTCTTTCACCCTCATCAAGAGATTCTTTAGTTCCTCTTCACTTTCTTCCATTACAGTGGTATCATCTGCATAGCTGGGGTTGTTGATATTTCTCCCTGCAATCTTAATTCCAGCTGGTGATTCATCCAACCCAGCATTTTGAATGATGTACTCTGCATATAAGTTAAATAAGCAGAAGATGTTCTTCTGGAACTCTTGCTTTCTCCATGATCCAGAGAATATTGGCAATTTGATATCTAGTTCCTCTGCCTCTTCGAAACCCAGCTTGTACTTTCTGTTAGTTCTCAGTTCACATACTGCTAAAGCCTAGCTTGTAGTATTTTGAGCATAACCTTACTAGCGTGTGAAATAAATGCAATTGTATGATAGTTTGAACATTCGTTGGCATTGCCCTTCTTTGGGATTGGAACATAAACTGTTCCAATCCTGTGGCCACTGTTGAGTTTTGCAAATTTGCTGGCATATTGAGTGCAGCACTTTCACAGCATTATCTTTTAGGATTTTAAATAGTTCAGCTGGAATATCATCACCTCTGCTAGCTTTGTTGTTAGTAACATTTCCTAAGGCCCACTTGACTTCATATTCCAGGATGTCTGACTCTAGGACATCATGGTTATCAAGGGCACGTAGATCTTTCTTGTATAGGTCTTCTGTGTATTCTTGCTATCTTTTCTTAATCTCTTCTGCTCCTGTTAGGTCCCTACCATTTTTGTCCTTTATCATGCTCATCTTTGCACAAAACATTACCTTGATATCTCCAATTTTCTTGAAGAGCTCTCTAGTCTTTCGCAGCCTATTGTTTTTCTCAGTTTCTTTGCACTATTCATTTCAGAAGGCCTTCTTATCTTTCCTTGCTATTCTCTGGAAATCTGCATTCAGTTGGGTATATCTTTCCCTTTCTCTCTTGCCTTCCGCTTTCCTTCTTTCCTCAGCTATTTGTAGACAGCCACTGTGCTTTCTTGCATTTATGTTTCTTTGGGATGGCTTTAGTAGCTACCTCTTGTACAATGTTATGCAACTTTATCTATATTCTAAATGAATAATATTTCAGAATTACAGTACATTATTCGTAACAGGATACCCATTGCACAATGAAACGTGAAGTTAGAAAGTACTATAGACAAAGTCACTGCTGTGTTTGTTCATGCTGTTGTCTCAGGTCCTCTCCTGTGAATATTGGTCCCAAAATATGGACATCAACATAAGAACTAACACTACAAAGATTTTTTTAAAAAAGTGCTCTGCCTCTTTTAATTTTATGCTTAATCAATCATCAACATGAAGTGTTACATCACTGATCTTTTGTAATAATAACACAATAGAAATAGCATGCTCACAATCCTGAATTCCTAAAATAATCTCACTGGAATTTGTTTCAAAGCTTCCATGAAAGTAATTAAAATCATATAGTATGATGGAGGGGGACTGATTTGATGCAAAGGACACATCAAATCAGGTCCCCTGCTTTATGATATATTATTTCCCCAAATTTCCTGTAACAAAACCATGAGAGAAAAGGGAAAGAAAACACACTGACATTGACAAAATCACCCTTCTAGTGTTTTCTATTGATTCAGTAGAAATAACTTCCTATACATCATGATGTTTAAATAATGGTTTCATCCAATGTTGCTTCCACCCCTCTTGTTTTGCTGCTATACCCTCAATTTTCCTGACTATTATTGTCTTATTTTTTTAATGGTAGATGGTAAACCATTCTGTAGTGAAAACACTAAAGGGTGAAATATAATATGTCTGAATGAATGCTGTACTATATATTGCAACACTGTTGACATCTAATTTCCTTTCAATCCTTAGTGAATTATTGCACATGTAATCATTCAACCAAGAATGTTCAATTATTGATATTCTTCATATTTTTAAAGCCATCTTCCAGTAAAAACATGTAGCGCAAACTGAATGCATTTATAAATTCTAGATCAAAAATTATACCAATATAGGATTACTTATTTAATGAGACCTGCATAGTTCCAAAGACACTAAAAATCATTAGATTCTTTGTCTGCAGATATAAATAAACAAACCTTGCAGTTCAATCATAACAGCATTTGAATAATTTAGAAACATGTTACAAAACAATAATTTACAATGCATATTTTATACAATTGTGTCAAGTTTGTAATAAGGCTAGTAGGAAAGATATATGCTTTATCATTGAAATAACAGTGCTTCAGTTGTAGTTTTTATGAACAAGAGCCTTGCAAACTTTATTCTCAATTTTAAATATTTTGATGCATATACTTTAAATAACAATTATTAAATATATTCTCTCTTTTTCTTCTCTTTTTTGTCCTTTATTGAAAGCATTTTTCCTGATAAAAATTTACTGATACACATACAAACACATGAATATACTATTAAAACTTTAACCATCTACATGAAGGTTTTAATCATTCACACACACATATCCCTTGAGTTGCCCTAATAGAATAATTCTTAATATACATTTTGAAATGTTCTGAAGACCAGTCTGAGTCTTGCTTTCAGGGCTCATCACCTAATCATTTAATGAAATTTGATATAAACATGATGCTATTTCTATGTTTTAAAATTCTTCTATATGCAACTTATTTCTTTTATGCTCTTATAATCAGATTCGCTTTTAGCCTTCAAACAACTGGGTAGCAAATTAATGCACATATACACACACACACACCTCCTGTTTCTGAAAACAGTACAAATAATACATAAATACTTGAAAGGCAAATCAATACAGCATAACCTTAATATGGAAAGCTTTTTCTCTCACACGTTTTAAATAGGCTGTCAAAAGTAGAGGCCTGAAGCATATTTCTGCATATCAATGAAAAGTTGTGCATGAGCGATTTCATTTATATGAATTTCTTGTTCTTTCTTTTTTAAAGGATCAAAGATTTCTTTTCTTTTATTAGGAAAGCAATCCATCTGTCAATGTCATTTGTGACATCACATATTTTGCTGTACCTTTCTGGCATTAATTATTTCACTATTCAAACAAAATCAAAGAATAATTCACCAAAATAATCACTGTGCTGCAGAATGGCAATGTTATAAAGGTAATATTTTATTTGCCTTTCCTTAGCCATTATCCTGGAGAAAAAGTGTTTTAGTTGTACAACTTATGTCATTTAAAGCTCATTTGATTGATAGAAATGGAGCTGCCTTTCTTTCTGTTGAACAAATCTGGTTTCAGATATCCCTATAAAGTACGCCACATACACTCAGTCTTTTAGTCAATAATGACAACCCAATACTAAGAAGTAATAATAAAGTACATATAAATTGGCTTCACAAATTGTGCTAAGCTTTAATATGGTCTGTTTTATTTTGGCTTTGCACATGGTATGAATCTAATCATTGACTTTGTAAGCCATTATTTGTGACGTACTAGACTATGAGAACTCAGCCATTTCCATAAATCATGGTTAAACAAATCTTGAGTTTGATAAAAAAAAATCCCAAATAGCCTAACTATATATAGCCATAGCAAAATGGGGGGCTTTACACATCACAGTCAAAAGCATACCAACCAACTATTCTGCATGTTAAGATGTTTTATTTATTGTCATGGTGCTTTTATTATTTTATGTTTTTATTGTAAATCGATGTGAAATGGGCGGGGTACAAATGTAATAAAAAAATGTGTGAACATTACTTTAATCCTGCAACTAATAAAAGTTTTGCGCCTGCTCTACAATTAATATGATTGAAGATGTTGATCATTGCAATATTTTATCACTTTTATCAGAATACTGAATGCATCAGTCTATTGGTTAATGAATGTAAATATGTGTTAGTTGTTAATCTCCACAAGTATCTGGAGTTTCAAAGCTTTAGTTTGAAAGAAGTATTCAAGAATCTCTTACTGCCTCTCACTGGAGCCCTGATTCAGGTTATTTTAATATATGCTGTGGTATTCTTTCAGACTTGACAACTTACAGGGTTGTTATGAAGATACACTGGCCTGAATGTCTAGAAAGGAGAATGGAATAAAAATGAAATAACAAATAAATTAGGAAGAAATAATGAAATAACAAATTTGGAAGAAATGTGTAATGGAGAAAATTTGAGATAAACTTCTTTTTAAATAAAATATCAGATTTCTCCTTGTTATTGTTTTTATTCAAGAAATTGCATTGGATGATAGCCTAAAACATTTGTTGTTGATATGTGAGGGCAAATTGTGCAGTGTAAGGATTGCCGGGGTGGGGGAGACATCAGGTATAATCTATCATATCCCATG
>JANHZU010009824.1:11744-22289 GCA_032468055.1 Acrochordus granulatus | reverse complement strand
ATCCCAAAAAATCCAATTCTTTTATCAAAAGAATTGAGAAAGCCTTTTGGATAAAAGGTGAAACGTCTTCTACTCGAAAAATCCAATCCAGATGCTTGTTTTTTAAACTTTTGTTGCGATTTATCATACTTATATGTCGCCAATCTCCTAACGGACACTTGGCGGATCACAATCAACATTTTAAAAATATTTTTAATGTTTTAACATTTTTAACATTTCAACATTAAACTCCATCCCCCTGAGCTGAGCAGCAGTGTTCACACCCATTCTCTGTATCTACTACTGTGGGCAAAAATCCCTGAGAAGAAATGGAGTAGCCATCATAGTCAATAAAAGAGTGAGAAAAGCAGCACTGGGATACAATCTCCAAAACGACAAAATGATCTCAGTTCAAATTCAAGACAAACCCTTCAACATCATAGTAATCCAAGTCTATGCCCCAGCCACTCATGTCGAGGAGGCTGAGGTTGACTGGTTCTATGAAGGCCTATAACACCTAGAATTCACACCAAAAAAAGAAAAAGGGGATTGAAATGCTAAAGTAAGAAGTCAAAAGATAACCGAAATAACAGGTAAGTTTGGCCTTGGAATATAAAATGAAGCAGGGCAAAGACTAATAGAATTTTGTCAAGAGAACAAGCTGGTCCTAACAAATACACTTTTCCAACAACACAAGAGGTCAACACCAAAATCAGATTGATCGTATTTCTTTGAAGCCAAAGATGGAGCAGCTCTATAGAGTCGGTAAAAACAAGATCTGGAGCTGACTGTGGCTCAGATCATGAGCTTCTTATTACAAAATTTAGGCTGAAGTTGAAGAAAGTAGGGAAAAACACTATGCCATTCAGATATGACCTCAGTGATATCCCTTATAAATATACAGTGGAGATGAGGAATAGATTTAAGAGATTAAATCTGGTATACAGAGTGCCTGAAGAACTATGGACAGAGGTGTGTATCCCTATTCCAAAGAAACAGAAGTTGCAAGAAAGCAAAGTGGCTGTCTGATGAGGCTTTACAATTAGCTGAGGAAAGAAGGAAAGTGAAAGGCAAGAGAAAAAGGGAAAGATATACATGACTGAATGCAGATTTCCAGAGAAGAGCTTAAATGAACAATGCAAAGAAATAGAGGAAAACAATAGACTGGGAAAGATTAGAGATATCTTCAGGAAAATTGGAATATCAAGGGAACGTTTCATGCAAAGATGGGCATGATAAAAGACAAAGATGGTAGGGAGCTAACAGAAGAAGAAGAGATTAAGAAGATCTAAATGTCCCTGATAGAGACAGAGTGTGAAGTCAAGTGGGCTTTAGGAAATTACTAACAATAAAGCTAACAGAGGTGATGGTATTCCAGAAGTACTATTTAAAATCCAAAAAGATGATGCTGTGAAAGTGCTCTACACAATATGCCAGCAAATTTGGAAAACTCAACAGTGACCACTGGATTAGAAAAGGTTAGTTTACATTCTAATCCCAAAGAAGAGTATTGCCAAAGAATTTTCAAACTACTGCACAATTGCACTCGTTTCACACACTAGCAAGGTTATGCTCAAAATACTACAAGCTTGGCTTCAGCAGTATGTGAACTGACAACTATCAGATATACAAGCTGGGTTTCAAAGAGGCAGAGGAACCAGAGATCAAATTGCCAACATGTGCTGGATCATGGAGAAAGCGAGGGAAATCCAGAAAAACATTTATTGCTCCTTCATTGACTATGCTAAAGCTTTTGATTGTGTGCATCACAACAAACTCTGGCAAATTCTTAATGAGATGGGAGTACCAGATCACCTTACCTGACTCTTGAGAAACTTATACACTAGACAAGAATCACAGTTAGAACCAGACCTGGAACAAATGATTGGTTCAAAATTGGGAAATAATATGGCAAGGCTGTATGTTGTCACCCTGCTTATTTAACTTATATGCAGAGTACAACATGAGAAATGCTGAGCTGGATGAATCACAAGCTGGAATTAAGATTGCTGGGAGAAATATCAACAACCTCAGATATGCAGTTGATGTCACTCTAATGGCAAAAAGTGAAGAGGAATTATAGAGATGAGGGTGAAAGAGGAGAGTGCAAAAGCTGGCTTGGAACCCAACATTAAAAAAAAAACTAAGATCATAGCAACTGGTTCCATCACTTCTTGGAAAGCAAGAAGGAGAAGAAATGGAAGCAGTGACAGATTTTATTTTCTTGGGCTCCAATATCACTGCAGATGGTGACTGCAGCCATGAAATCAAAAGACGCTTCTCCTTGGGTAGAAAGCTATGGCAAATCTAGATAGCGTATTAAGAAGTAGAGACATCACCTTGCCAACAAAAGTCCGTATAGTCAGGGCTATGGTATTCCCAGTAGTAATGTATGGCTGTGAGAGCTGGACCATAAGGAAGGCTGAGCATCAAAGAATTGATGTCTTTGAATCATGGTGTTGGAGAAGACTCTTTGGAGTCCCTTGGACTGCTAGGAGATAAAACCAGTCAATCCTACAAGAAATTAACCCTGATTGTTCATTGGAAGTACAGATACTGAAGCTGAAGCTCAAACTTTGGTCACATAATGTGAAGAGAGGACTCATTAGAAAACACTATGATGCTGGGAAAGATTGAAGGCAAAAGGAAAAGGGGATGGCAGGGGATGACATTTTTTGATAGCATAGTAAGTGTGATGGGCATCAATTTGGGTGGACTCCAGGAGGCAATGCAGGACAGGGAGGCCTGGTGTGCTGCGGTCCATGTGTTCACGAAGAGTTGGACACAACTGAGCAACAGAACAACAATAAAAGAGGGCTTTTTGGTATTCCTTTGATTTTTCTATCATCCAACGTAGATTGGCAACATGATCAAGCATTCCTCTTCCTTTACGAAATCCTGCTTGTACATGAGGTGTTCTCTGTTGACAGTTGGATTCAAACACTGATGAATTATTTTCAAGAGACTTTTACTCACATGTGGTATCAAGGCTATGATCCTATGGTTGGAACAGTCTTTTGTATCACCTTTGTTTGGTATGGGGATAAGTACTGAACTTTTCCACTCTTTTGGCCATTGACCAGATTTCCATACATTTTGGCAAAATACTGTCAGTGTTTTTGTTAATAGTGGTCTCAGTAACTCTATTGGAACTCCATCAACTCCAGGGGCTTTGCAGTTAGGGAATTGATTGAGTGCCCACACTACTTCCTCCTCTAGGATAATGGGTTCCATTTCTGGTTGATCAACTTCACTTCTTATGGTTTGGCCTTGTTTTTCATTATGAGAAATGCACATTGGTAGGATTCTACCATTGGGGTTAAGACAGTGGTAGGAACATCAACAACCTTCAATATGCAGATGATACAACCTTGCTTGCAGAAAGCAAGGAAGATCTGGAGTAGTTAATCCTGAGGATCAAAAATGAAAGTGAAAAATTTGGACTGCACTTTAACATCAAGAAAACAAAGATAACGACAATTGAAGAAAACACACAGGTCAGAGTGCAGTTTGACAATGAGACCATAAAAAAATAAGATAATTCAAATTCCTGAGCTCTAAAATCAGTCAAAGTGGTGACTGCAGTCCTGAGATCAAAAGGCATATAGCACTTGGAAGATCTGCAATGTCTAGCATGATTAACATCTGAAAGAGTAAAGATATTAGCCTCCCAACCAAATGCAGATTAGTCAATGCAATAATTTTTCCAGTTACTACTTATGGATGCAAAACTTGGACTCTGAAAAAGGCAGATAGAAGGGTAGATACTTTCGAATTGTGGTGCTGGAGAAGACTACTGTATATCCCATGGTCTGCAAAAATCACAAACAAAGAAATCCTAGACCAAGTCTCACCAAACTATCACTTAAAGCCAAGATCATCAAATAAAGGGTTTCATAACATGCCATATCATGCAAGCTGACTCACTTGAAAAGTCAATCATGCTGGGAGCAACCAGTAGAAAAAGGAGAAGGGGCCACCCTAGTACTCGGTGGCTGGATATTATAAAAGATGACACCGGAATGACCAGGGGAGTGAAGGGGCATGGAGACTGCTGATCCATAGAGTGACTGATGGTTGGACATAACTGAATGGTTGACAACAATTGCTTACTGTTATTTTTAGTATTAAATAAATATTTTTTAAAAGGTTTACAATTAATATAGTAGTGGGTTCTGGCCTAGGGAAAGGCCTAGAAGAAAACTGAATGTTTAATCTCTTATTTCACCTTCAGCACTAATTGAGTCTTAATGTCTTATCAGTTAAGTTACGGAAGGGCCAAGGAGCACCATTAATGGGCTGCACTTAGGGCATAAAGTAGCCTTAATCTGGCCCTGATTTTACAATTGCTGAACTTAAGAATTAGTACTATCAAGTTCAAGAAATAAGCCAGCTTTTCCAACATCAGCACATATTAAAATCAAATCATTTCAGATCAGGATGGAATAATTTATCAGACTGATATCTTAACTTTCATTCAGGATGAATAAGATGGAAAATGACTGCACGAGTACAGACTTCATCTATTACTATGTCAGCCTTGCAAGGTAGACCAGACAGGAAACATGGCCAGATGAGCTAATTCTACTTTATTGTAAGGTTGTATTAGCAGAATCTTGTAAGTATGAAAGTACATTTTCCCCATCTCCTTTACAGCTAAAGAAACTGTCTTGTCTCCCAAAGTCATTCCCACATACCATCACATACTGCAGCTAAAGAATGCATTTTGGAATGCATCACACGATGCAGAAACTGCTGGAGAGCAGGGCTCTATGTGGCTGGTTCACAATTATCTTACCATGGATTATTTGAGGATGGCACACTGGGAGCCAAAAAAGCCCAAATATTACCCAGTAATTGGTGTAGCTTAGTGAACTCAGTTCCAGGAAAAGAAAATCATTCAATTTTATCAATCATGTGCTCCAGGGAGAGTCTTTAATTCCATTTCAGCATGCTCACAATCCCCAAGACTTCGAAAAATTGAATTTATGCTTGCTAAATGTGATTTTTCCCTGTTTTTATATAGCACGAGAACAACCAAGATTTTATTTTTTTACTTTTTTGGCTCATCATACCCCAGGCCTGATGAGGAAAAGCAAATAGATGTCAAAAGTAATAAGAGCTATCTGCTTCCATGATATTTTAGTTCTCACTGTAGTACAGTTTCATGTTTATAACAGTATCTACAGATTGGAAAAGGAAAAAAAAGAGCATCATGAAATCTAACTAAGCCAAAACAGCCAGAACATTGTTTACTACCCAAAGCTTGGAGTGAGCATAGACAATAATATGCCCTGCTTTATCACTGCCCTTTTTATGACACACTTCTCCTTTAGCATGTGATACAGGTGGCTCTCTGGAACAGGACTCAGTGAGGCTGCTTTTCTGTTAAAACAGAAAAATATACAAACTGGGCAGATGGCAGCTTGACACTCACTACTTCTGCAAATGATTTTGTACTGCTCCCAGAAAGCAAATGTCTGATTCTGAATCATTTAACATTGCTGGAGGACACCTAGTAAGTTTGAAGACTGAACTTTCATTATATGGGGGCCTTTAAGAACTAGTTAATGTCTTCTACTTGGATATTTCCTTTAAGACTGAGAATCTGTTTTGAATTTAGCTATCAAAAATAATTTATGGGAGAAAGTATTTTCTTACAAGGACTATAATAGCAACTCACTTTCTTTGTCATTAAACAGAATTCATATTTCAGTAACTGGCTGACAAAATAATTACTTCTCTGAGCTTACATCAATGTAGTTATCTATATGTATCAGGAAAAAAAAACAAGAGGTAGCAATTTAATTAAATGGCAGCTGAAGAATTGGGAATAATGCTTATTATTGTGAAAGGCACTTTGTTTCCATAATAATCAGCATCTAAAGGAAAGGTTAGTGATGTTAGCATGAATGTCAGTTGAACCTCTCTGGGGAGAGAATGCCATAAATGCCTCAAAGAGCGACCAACCAGGGAGAATGCCTCAAAGTGAGAGTCACCCACAGAAAAAATACTTCCGAAAAAAGAATTAAACCCCTTTGTAAACTAAGTGCATATATGAAACTTCAACCTGGTTTTCTACTACATACTTATGCAACAGTATTATCTCAGAGGTACCTGAAATTTAGAAGGATAGCAGGGTGCAACTTGCAGGTTCAGTTCTATATACCCTCTGGGCATATTCAGAACTGCATTATAAAGATATTTTGCCAAAAGGAAAACAATTAGAGAACAATATATAATTAACAGTTTGCATTTAAGAAGAATGGTTTACATTCTTCACAAATATAGCGCAGAAATTTTATGCTGGAACATTCCTATAAATCCATTCTGGAAATATAGTGACAATACAGTACATTTAAATATTATGTGTACAGGAAGTGAATCAATGCTTTAGCAATCTGCAGTCCATAAAGCATTCTAATTAGAGGAAGCTTTGTAAATATTAATATTTTAACATGATGCTGCACTATGTGGTAAATATGATAATAGAAACAATAAGCCAAATCAGATGTGTAATATATATATAGCAGTTGACCAATTTCCCTCCCCTCCCGCAAAGCACATAGTGTTACTAGCAATTTCCAGCAGGCCAACGAGGTGCAATAAACTGTGAGGATGTCATCATGCAAATACTGCAGTTACATACTTGCACAGTAATGTCTAATGCAAACAGGTCTATTGTGGCATTTATGTCATGATATTATTGCCATGCTATAGTGCTATCTTTTCTCCCCTTCCCTGACCAACCATGGTCTAATGCATGTGCTCAAACAGCATTTGAATTATCAGAGAAGATGGGCTACTCCTATTAGAAATTTCAATGCCTTACCAAAATGGAAAAAAGGTAGGTGTCAATATCTACTCATTAACCAGTTCGATCAATTTCACATACTTTTCTGTCAATCAAGAAGATAAAGAAAGAGAAAAAAAAAGAAAAACAATTTTCCTGTTCTCCCAAGTTCACATCAGGAGGAATAAGGTAAAAACAGGCCAAGGTCAAACCAATAAATGTTGCCAAATAGAAACATTTCTTATTCAGAAATCAGATTTCTTATATATAACTGCTAAAGTGGTTTACGCAGTAAAACTTAGAGTAGTTTACACAGTAAAATAGAAGAAAATAAATGCAAATATTCAAAGTAGTATAAAACATTACTATTATGAAGAGCCAGTTTCAGGAAAATAAATAACAAGGAACAAACTAACAAATAAGGAACACTTTTCTGTAGACAGAATATTACCATAAATAATATTACCATAAAATAGAACTAACTTGTTTATGATTCCTATCTGGTTTACTTTGCAAAGTTGACAACACTCTTGCAAGTCTGAAAATACATCTCTGCTCTGTCTTCTTTACAACCCAAGAATCTAGGGAAGGTCTCTTCTGAGCCTCTTGCCCTACCTGCTATCCACTTGTGGGCTATGCTGTCTTTTATCTGACTGTATCCTTGGCAGTATTTCTTGGCTCAGGCTCCTAAGATCTTTTCCACATACCACCACAGAAACTCAGCTTTTAATAAGAATTTATGATCCACAGTCATAAAGATATCTCCAATGCCGCAATACAGTATTCTTTTTTTTTTCCAGAATATAGATAGATAACTTTATAGTCATTGTAAAATACAAAGAAATTGAGTGCAACCTTCCCAATCTGAACAAAATATTTCCAAACAAATCATAAAATAGGAACCTTAAAAACATTTAAACCATTTAAAACATAAAAAATACAATAAAATCCACAAAACACTCATGACATTCCACATATTGCACTATCCGTTAACACCATCCACAATCAAGCCATAGAAGCATAAAAGTAAATCTCATAGCATGCAAACTTCTCATGAAAAGAAGACTCCTACCAATAATGGTACAAGTAGAAAAGGTTGGACAGACATAAAGAGAAAATTGTTACCAAATGAGAGTCAAGTACTTTCAACATTTCACTATGCCTGGCAAGTATTGGGTCATTTATCAGAGATAAATCTTCACTTCAAAATTTCTTTTATTAATGGAGGGTAATATCTTACACTGCCCACCCCACACATTTAAAGTCAGAACTAAAGAAGCCAAGAACAGTTGCCAATATCTTAGGGGTCCTTCCCTCTTCCTCTTCCACCTCCTGCTCCCTTTTTTTTCAGGTACCATATCAACCCAAGAACTTTCTTATCAGTAATTCATTACATGCACTCAGTATTTTCCTTTTGAGGTGACAATCATTCCTGAACTAGCCAGATTCATGGGTGCTGATTTCCATATAGCCCCATTACATAGACTGGATAAATGCATATATCTGTGAAGTTGACTCTAATCTGAGTCCTCTTGCCCTGTGCTGCCAAATCATTTACAAAATCAAATCACAGGATGCTCAAAGTAATCTGCTGCCAAACCTCTTACAGAAGGTGCTCAAGGCCCAGAGGAGGAGGAGCACGCTCTTCATTTCTAGCACTGTAGAAGAGGTTATTGCTTTCCTATGAAAAAGAGGAGTTGGTGGATGGTTTAAATTGTTAATATTACTCATTTTTTTGCTCATAAAAAGGCACTGCTAATATCTGACTGCTGTGCCTCATAGATAATTCATTGTGCTTTTTAATGCACAAAGCTCTCATCTACACCCATTTCTTAAGATAAAAAAATTACCTGGAAAAATTAGATTCTCATGAAATATGAATCTGAACCTGAAATTCAAAGGAGACCCTGATTAGTGAAGGGAGACCTTCATAAACAATTGTAACAAAAAATGAATAAAAATAAATCCATTAAAAGACCCAAATAGAAGTGGAGTCCTGGAAAAGAAGGGGCAGAGCTGAGTATTACAGTGTTGCCTTTTATCCTTAAGCTTCAAAAATTGTTGCAAAGAAAGTATTCCCACTTTGGCCTGTTGAGACAATCTCTTACAGAGAGCACTGATAATAATATATAAGACAGTCCCCAGTAATATCTCAAATTGAGAACTTTCAAGACCTCCCTCCCTGCAAGAATAATGTACCACTCAATCCTCCCTTTTTCTGCACCATTAGAGCAGTCAAAGCCCAACAGATGTCAGCCCCACTTTGAACTAAAGCCTACAATTACTGTATTACAGTAACTGTAATGGACATAAGAAATAACCTTGAGGAACAGGCGAAAGAACCACAACCAAGACAACAATCAGATAAAAGAAATTGGAGTCCAGGCCAGTACTGTAACCTGACTAATTGTCTCAGGTAAAGGTGACCCTGCCAGTCGTGACCGACTCTAGGGTATGGTGCTCATCCCCATTTCCAAGCCAAAGAGACAGTGTTGTCCTGGGACACTTCCGTGGTCATGTAGCTGGCATGACTAGATGCCCAAGGCGCACGGACACTGTTACCTTCCCACCAGAAGGGGCAGTATCTATCTATCTACTTGCGCTTGAGCATTTTCATACCAATAGGTGGGCGGGAGCTGAGGTGGAACAGCAGGAGCATATCCTGCTGAAAGACAACGCCAGGTCTTGAAGTTGGGCAGCTGACTTTCCAGCCAGCAAGCCGAGCTATTAACCGCTTGCGCCACTGCACCTCTACAAATTGTCTCAGACAAGGCTCTAATTTTCAGGAAGATAAAGGGAAGGAGGAGGGGGAGCACATTCAGATTTGCAAGCTTCCATACCATAACCTGGAGAGTTTCCACTGGTGAACTGCTGATGCATCAGAGGCCTCGAGATTGGCCTCGAGGCCCGGCTTAGCGCGGCGGCGGACTTGGTTCAGTTGTTCTTTGCAGCAAGTCTGGGGGAGCAGTGGGGCCTATGATATGACTCTCAGGATGGCGCCAGCGGCCGAGGCCTTTTTGACAGCATCCAGCAGAGCCTGGAGTTCGGTGTGCAGCAGCAAGAACAGCAAGGCTGCTGCAGGGCTGCATCCATGACTTTCTCTTGGGCCTGGTCTCGGAGGACGTGGCTGGCTGGATTGAGCTGGGGTCTGTGGGCCATCACCCGGTTGGGATCAGCTGTTCGGTGGCCGGACCTTTTCAGGTTCGGCTTGGAGCAGTTGGTCTTGGCCTGTGATGGTGGCGGCCTTGATAGCCGATCCAGCGTCTCTGAGTACTGAGGCCTCTTCATGCAGCCCGGAACTCTGTGGCTCTGCGGACTTGAAGACAGCACGAGGCTCGGAGGACATTCGCTGATGCAGACCAGTGGAAAGAGGAAGACATTTTGGACTCTTTATTTGGACTGGGTCAGCTAGCCCAGCCTCATTAGAGGAACTGTGGGCCAGGGTTGGTTCAGGGCTGGCCCCAGGGTGTGAGCTGGGACCAGCTGGATGGCTGAGTTAATGGTTGCTCTTGCCCAGAGTGAGAGCTGGGCAAGGAGTGTGGATGGGTGTCCTCCCTCTGGCCGTTGGTGTGAGAGTTGGTCTAGGGGGAGGGCAGCGTGTGGTTGGGGGAGGGTATGAGGCAGGGACCCTTGTGCTGAGAGCTTGCTATAGTGCCAGGGCCCTCTGCCATTACCTCTCCCTGGTTGTCTGGGAGTGAGTGTTCTAGTTTGTCTGTTGGGGGGGCGTAGAGCCCATGCCCGGGAGTAAGGGAGGTATTGGGGTGGAGGGTATT